>JAGDQP010067938.1:0-11087 GCA_022664845.1 Lepisma saccharinum
AGCAGAATATTTATTTTACGATTGTGGAAAGAGATACAACTCTCTTAGAGCGGAATTTCACCGGAGAAAAGATGATAAATTTCCGCCTTTAAAAAATATGTGATCTATGGTTGCTCTTTTTGATTTGAATGTAATTATTTTTTTACAAACTTTTCTTTAAATCAAAATAGTTTGTGGGGTCCTCAAATCTTGCAACGTTAATTTAACTCAGTTCCCGACGTCATACAATAATGAAATTTTGCACAGAGGCCTAAGTCGGGTGCAAATGCAATATTCTATTGTTACTTTCATATATTTCTATATATTTTCAAAGCATATTTTAATATTTTTTAATATGGACTTCGTTATCATCAAATAAATACTAGCCTGCAACGGTGTTGGGTTTGACTGGTTGCACAACATTTTAGGATTTGGGTCAAAAAACTTTAGTTTGAGATAAAGTATCGGAACACTGAAATAACTGAAAAAAAAATCTTTCTAAAGACATACTTTTTTTAAGCAATTCGTACTAAAAGGTAAAAAGTAATTTTGCTTATGCATCACTAAAAAAACATGGGGCGCACCAATTCAACAATTTATAAATAGACTGTATATGAGAGCGCGCCCCATGCTTTTCTTTTTAATCATGCATAAAAAAAATATTTTTTTACTTTTTAGTACGAATTGTTTTAAGAAAAGTGTGTCTTTATTTATTTATTTAGATTAACTTCATTTAATAGCGTAACTCGCTGATTCTTTCTTGTCAATAAATGTCCCCGAGAATGGAAAATCAACCAAAAGGAAGATGTAAAAGAAACGTAGTACTAACAAGATATGCAAATCCATCCTGTAAGAGATGAAAATCCATACAAAACAAAGTCAATACATAGATTTGAAAATATATTATTAGACTTATCAGTTTATTCTTAAAGAATGAGAAAGCGTGGAAATTTGTAATTATATATGTTTTGTATAAAGCATTATATACGTCATAACTCTTTAAAACACTATATACTATATAGAAAAACTATATACTTTTATTTTTAACTCATTATGAAAGAAAATACAAAGAAAATTTTGAGTAAAAAAGCATGAATTGCAAAGGTAGTATGAATACCGGATTTAAGAGGATGTAAATACAACTTGCAAACAATACAACCATTATTAATATTATTCTTATGTGGTATTTTTTTTTTTCAATATTTCGCTGTAAGATATGTATATACAACAAAGCAAACTTTACGCCTTAAAGCTGTCATTAAATCTTCATACTTTATAACACATAATAAGGAATTTTATGGGTGTTACCAGTAAAATTGTAATTGACCTTTACATCATTCGAAGGGAAGATCATAAAATATATGTCATTGCCTGTGTAATCATCAAACATGAATATAAAATACAAGACTATGTTTATCTCGAACCTAAGTTAATTTTCATCACAAAGCTACCTCAAAGGCTAATAACCAAACACAATTATCCTGATTTATGTTTTGGTATTAAATATATTTGTTTATATCTCCATGAAATTCCTTTGGGAAAAGATAGCCAATTCACTTGACTTGGGCAGGACTATTTGTAATATCGTCGAGGTCAGTAAAAAGTAATCGATCCACAAATGATGAATTACATCTGGTTTGTTCCATATTAACAGTAACGTATTGTTCTTGTTGTGATGGAGGAGAATGGTTTATAAGTTGGAATTCATAGTAGGAGATTCGATGTAATAGATGTTGTTGTAATGACTGTTTTCATCGAGAAGACATATTGTTTTCGTTAGACCACTAATAAGATAATTAGATATTAACACATTTCAATCGATATATACTCAAGAAGTACTTTACGTTTTATTATGTATATTGAGTGTAAAATAGATAAATAAAATCAGCTCACGATTAAAAATGGAAAAGTCATTAATATTAAAGGATTTACAATAAAATTTATCTCATTCTTTTCATCTCGAGTGTAAAAGAAACATCGCACTATCTAACTTAGGGTAAACGTGATGGGTACGAAATATTCTCGTGAGATGGATAAAGCATTAATTATTAAATGTTAGAAGGAAACTGAAATTTCGTAGCAATAAAATATGAGAAGCAAAGTGTTATTAAATTGTATATATAGTTAAAAAGTAAAATTTAAATTTGTCAATATTAAAAGAGATTTTTCATCAAAATAAAACTATTTTTTTTCGTTATTTAATATATTAAAATTAATGTCCAGCAAGTACACTTTTGCCCCAAACAATTACGCTTTTGCTAGAAGCCCCAAACAAGTGCATCTGGTGTAAACTGGTTCCCTTTAGGTTTTTAAAATACACTGTTATAATATAATATTATGAGTTGTGCTTTTTATATTCCATGTTAACTTTTTCTTAATTGTATCAAAGGAAGTAAGTTTTGTATTAAAATGCTGTAATTCTTATGACAGGTTAGTTAAAAAATTAAGGTGCCCTTATAAATATGCGATAATATTGATTTTCCAACTATCTATGTAACTTTATTGTCTACATTCTTCTGAAATTTGCCTTACACGTCATTAGGCTATGCAGAGAAAAAACAAAAAATAATGACGAATTAGAGTAAATTTTATATTACTAATACTATTTCTCTGTATTCTAACAAATTTGTTCAGATTTACTGTTGTGATTACACTTTGCATTAAGCGATGATTCTTACGATACATGTGCAATATCTTTGTCTCCTAACACATGCATGAGTCCAGAAACCAAGAGATACAAGTGACATTGACGAATAAAAAAAAAAGATTCCAGGTCATCATTTATTTATAACTCGGAATATACTTGGAACAAAACTGTCATATTTTCTACAAAGAAACGCTGGACCTTCATGTGCTCATGTTGAAAATATAACAACTTTGTGTCAAATATCTTACAAGTTATGTATAAAAGATTACATCGAACTTTCTTTTTTATTTCCCAATGTTACTTGTATCCCTTTGCTTCTGAACTCGGTATATTCGGACAAAACTTCAGGATCATCGAGTAGGTTGTATACAGAAAAACAAAATTCTCAGTACCCATACGTCCTACAAAATATTCTATACAAATCACGATCAGTTTCTCTTTATTATTAACATTTATTTGGAGGGGGATACCGCTCCAGATAATTTTTATGGCCACCCCTACATAAACCGACTACATTTTAACTCCCCTCCTTTAAAGGGTTGCTCCTATGTAACAGCATCACATATCTTTACTAGACGTGTATGCATTTATCACTTTCTCTATTCCTGATAGATGTCACTTAGGTCTCGTACGTGAGTTACTCTATCTCAATAGCTTTGTTTACCTACTTCGTACGTGATATCTGGTGCATTTCCTCCATAGAAAGAGACAACGATTCATTTTGCTCATATATACACGTACAAAGCCCTGTTTGTTGTGTTTTTAACTCTGTTGTCTAAAAACATGATTTTGTAAATATATTGTGTACTATGTAATTCCATTTTCTGTTAACCTGCAAACAATTAGAAGCAATGTTTGGTTAGTTAACTTTCAATCAATGTATTTGCCATTATTTTCATTCCTGTTACAAATATATATTCGTAAATGTCTTTGTGTTTCACTGTAATGTTATTTTACATTCTCGATATTCTCTCTTTCTTACTGTTTACATACATATCAATTTAATTGAACTCGGGAATTTATAGTGTAATTTGTGGACTGAAAATACAACATTATACCAAGAATTTATCATTCCGTGAGGACTGGGTTCCATTCCTCTTAAATTACACATCATCTTTTCTACATTTTTCATTTAACACATTGTGCCTTCAATCATTCATACTTTTTTTTTTTTTTTTTGATAATACAAAATCTTGACTTCGTTACCCATCCTATATAATTTTCATTTCCACTCAAAATAAAAAAAAAACTTTGGAACTTAACTCGTAGTTCCAACATCCTGTCGAAGGAAAAGTAGCTCCTGCAATAAGATCTATTGTAATAGGTTGATTACAGCTACAACTACTAGCTTTGAATAATGTTTATGTTCTATCATTTCCAGTTTTTCATCAATTACTGGCTTTCAACTTTGATCTAGCATATCAAATATCCATGTCATTTGGCGGTCTCCCTATGACTGATACTTCTACTGATACTAAATCCAACTGATTATCTTAATTTTATTTCATCACAATTCTAAGTATCTGCTAAAGTGCAACTGAACTGCGTCTCCGGAGATGCCGTTGCTGACACCCACAATAGTAAGTATTAGGGAAGGATCCAGTGCGTGCACAGTTACGAATTCGTGAGCTCAGACATGACTGATAGAGCGAAAAGAAGGCTCTCAACGGAAGCCATAATGGAATACACGGACATAAATAAATCCGGAATGAAGAAGCTCGAAACCGAGTGGAGAAACTTTCGTAACTCGGACGGGAAGGAAATATCAATAACGAATCCGTATAAGTTGAAGTGATTAGAAAAGATGAAAAAAAGAATATAAATACAAGTAAATCAAGATCATCCAAAGAGGACAAAGAACTGGGGGACAACATAGTAGCAGAAGTAAATGCCTAATGGGAAGAGGCAAATAAGATGTCAGAAGTTTCGATGGACCTGAGATGCGTAAGGAAATTGAGTCTGTCCCGTGGGGAGGCGATGGACGTTCAAGTGATTGGAACACCAACCACGGCAGATGACTCCGAAACAAGCAAGAAGAGAGTAAGAACACCGGAGGAGAAAGAAGCGAAAAAAGACGCAAGTATCAGGAACAAACAACAGATTTAAGGATACGCGTTGCTTACCTGGAAGGAAAGATAGATGAACTTAAGAGAAGCAACAACAAACTTAGCAAAGAAAATGACAGATTAAGAGGAAAGGAACTTAAATTTATCAGGTGCCAAACTAAAGTGGAGGAGAGAGAGAATGAGATCGTAATTCTGGAAAGGAAACTGAAGGGAGAGAAACAACATGCTATCGACGGAGCCATTAGGATTAAGGAATTAGAAATGATTAGTCAACGAAATGAATATAGAAGATTGGGCGTAGAAGAAAAAATAACCCAATTGGAGGAACAAATCAAAAAATTATACAGAGAGAATGGAAGCCTCAAGAATGAAAAGCAAAAACAACAGCAGCGGTCCTACCAACGTTCGCGGGCATGCTAAAGAAGAGAGAAGAACTGCCGGAGAAAACAAAATAATAGAACCCAACAAAAGAGAATCAAAGCCTGCCATACTGATAAAACCGAAGGATGGTGAAACGATAAAAGACTTAAGAATGAGGCTAACCAGGACTATTGGAAGATGTAATAAAATAATTTCCAAATGGTGCAAACAAGAAATGCACTAGTATTGCATATGGACCCCACAAGACGAGGAGAAGCTGATCAACCACCCGAAGATCAGCAGAAGCTTCGAATCAAAAAGGAGAGTGGAAAAGAAGAATCTGATGATCGTCTACAGAATCCCAGTGGAACTACAAGAAAAACAGGTATTAGAAGAGGAATAGAGAGGAACTTAACAGAAATAACGGAAAATCAGAAGCAATTGGTAAAAACAAGATTCAAGACGGTATGGAGGGACAGGTACCACATGGTTATCGAGGTCCCACGATCGGTGAGGGAAATCCTACTCGGCAGACCAAAAGTATACATTGGATATGAAGCTACAAATGTAAAGGACTACTTAGTAGTCGCGGTTTGTATGAAGTATAAAGATTATGGGAATATTGCTCGGAACTGCAAAGATGCGGCCATTGCCGCGAAAAAGGCCATAAAAAAACTAGAATGTCCAGACAAAAATAAAAATAAAGTATATATACCATGTCATAAAAAGGGAAGAAGTGCGGGATAAAAACACAACAGGAATGTCCTCCATATAAGATGCAACTCCAAGGCACAATAGAAAAGTTCGATTATGGACCCTAACCAAACTCCAACGGAAGAAGAGGAGAAAAAACTAAAAAGAAACCCCCCGTGCAGACAGATAAGGAGTACAAAAAGATTGGCAGGATTCAACAACAATAAGAAGATGGAGATTTTTAACAATTGGATTATAAATAGTAACGCAATTGATACGAACAAATTCTTAAAAGAAAAATTAGGATTCATAAACTTAGATGACAGAAACCAATTAGTCTTGCACTTTGTAAACCTGGAATTAGCAACTTTCCCGAGGGGCTTCGCCCAGGTGGTTACAGTGTCACATGTCGCCTTTGACCTGGATGAGTACGAGAGGGAGGAGATCGAAGTTAGAGATAAACAATTTCTGGAAATCTTTTTAGTGAAAACATACGGCTGCAGGGTACTGCATATAAGTCTTCGAAGAAAAATTTTCTCGTGGACCTGGATCTTCTTATGGATCTGCTGTCAACGATCCAAGGAACAAAAAGAAAGATGATCACAATCCCGGCCATAGGAATGGACCTTTGGAAAGCTGCCTCAAATGAAGTCTTAAAGATTATGAAGAGGTGGGAAAACAAATCCAAAGCATCAAATTCGATATGGTAATAAATGACAAACTGCTCTTTAAGACAATAAAAGGCAATTTGGAAGATATCAGAAATCTAGAATAACAAAATCAAATAAACAAGGAAAATACAGAAGAAAACAGAAACGAGGGTAGACCAGAGGGAAAAGAGGAACAGATACTGGATTCGAACGACGATTCGGGAGGAAGCGGGAAGGACAAGGATACTACACCCGAGGATGAAAGGACATTCAGGAAGAAGAAGAGCTGGAAATCCTGGATCCCAAGGTTGTATAAAAGAAGAGGTAAAGCAAAGGAGTACAGGAGCGATCCTACAGCCGTAGAAATACCGAAAAAAGAAACAATATACGGAATATACACTACACAAGATATACATGACCCGGGGGAGGGAGAGCTGACGGAGAAAGAAATTAAGAAAATTGCATTTGACCCCAAAACTTTGTTCAGCGCCTTGCACTGAGACCTGAGGAGAACAACACCTTGACGGCTGCACTGAGAGTCATCATAAGGAACGTACACAAGGGAAAAGCGTCACCTTCCCGATAATTGAAGGGTAGACAAAATTAATCTAAAGTCAGATGGGATTCGTTGGACCCAGGCGACCTGCTCGAGTTTGTGAATAGGGTTTTTGAAAGAAGAAACGAGACCTTCCAACTGAATAGCGTCTATCAGCAATTAGTCATGGCATATGGCCAGACAGCCTTTAATCCAGCAGAGAAATTTACGTCTACACTAGACAACCATAAATTATGATTAATATCATCCAGCTCAACGCGGATAAATCCAAACTAGCATGCGCTGAGCTGAGAAATGTATGTGAAGAGGAGAACGTAGACGTGGCATGCTTGCAGGAGCCATACACCAGTTAGGAAAGAATGCATGTATTTCTCGTCGATGTCGTCGCGGTGCTGCCGAGGGAAGAAAACACTATGGTTTCAATGCTGATATTCAATAAGAACATAGAAACGTTAGTGCATGTCCAATATTCGGACAATTGGGTCCAGTGTCTAGAGATACCCAATAAAAAGAGAAAGTTGTTAGTGGTAAATATTTATTGTCAGTTGTCTCTTCCGACCGAGATGTTTGTAATGAACATTTTGAATGCTTTTAATAATAGGGATATATTGATTTTGGAGGATTTAAATGCAAAGTCCCCGCTGTGGCACTGCCCCGGATCTGACGGTTCGAATAGCTGATGCAACAGTTTAACTTAAACATCCACAATCGGGAAGGACAACCATCGACATTTAGGGGCAGGGCTGGGGTGGGGTCAAATATTGATTTAACCATGTCTAAGGGAAACTTATATAATGACTTAACGAATTGGAGAGTCGTGGAAGATGCAACAACGAGTGCCCATAACGCCATCGGATTTAACATAAATCTAAAACGACAATATCACGAAGAGGATCAAGAAGATAAAACAGTTTTTATATACAATATAAAAATTAACTGGAAAAATTTAAACGAACTAAACTTACCACAGATTGACAGAAACTGTAATATTGATAATCTGACGGAGGAGCTGGCCACAAAGAAAGCTATCGAAGAGGTCATCCCAAATAAAACAAGCGGAACTAAAAACAAGAAAACGTCTTGGACAGCAAGATTAGATAAGCCAAAAGAAAACCAAAAGCAGCCAGAAGAAGTTACAAAGCGGCTGGAGATCACGAGTTGAGGCAAAGCAGACTAAACAAGTATAGGGAAGTCAAACAACAATTCGAGAAAGAGCTATGTGAACACAAAAGAAGAACCTGGAACCAATTCGTAGAAAACAATCTTAGTCTGGATCCATGGAGAACACCATACACCATGAGCAAAATAAAGACGAAAGGCACCCTAAATACCTTGAAAAACGATCATGGGCAGTATACCGACAGTTGGAAGGATACCACATAGCTACTCTTCGCAAAATTATTCCCTGATGATTTAGAAAATTATGATAATGACTAGAACACACTCACGAGGGAAGCATCCAAGATATACAACCTGGAGCAAGAGGAAGAAAACAATGAAGAGCTCATCGTCACAAACTGGGACGTTGAACAAATTTTGAAAGTTTTAAAAATAAGAGGCCCCAGGCTCAGACGATATAAAGAACGAAATCTATAAAGAAAGCAAAGATATCTGTAAGCCGTAGCTCGTAAGCCTTTTTCGCGAATGCTTAGAACAAGGCATCTTTCCCAACTCGAGGAAGAAGACAAAGCTGGTTAAACTCTTGTAAGGCAAGGATAAGGACAGAACAAACCCTAAGTCATATAGATCTATCTGCTTGCTAAACGTCGTAGGCAAAATATTCGAAAAAGTAATCGCAGAGAAGATAAATAATAAAAGTACTAATATTAATGAATTGAACCTACAATTTGGCTTTAGGAAAAAAATCTACTGAAGACGCTATCAACGAGCTCTGTAACAAAATTCAGCAACTTAACAATGTTGAATGTAAATATACTATAGGAATATTCTTTGACATAGCGGGAGCGTTCGACAACCTGTGGTGGCCGGCTCTAATAAAGAGAGATAAGAAATCTAAAAATTCATACAAACATTTGGGAAGTGATTAAAAACAATTTTTGTAATAGAAGAAAAGTTGTGAATACGGCCGACGGAGTTGTGGGCAAAAGACCGACAAGAGGATGCCCTCAGGGATCGATTTTAGGACCGATCTTTTGGGACCTGACATTCCAGCCATGTCTGGAGATGCTTAATGACCCTGCAAGAGGTAGAACGAGTGGTAGGGTTTGCGGCCGACATGGCGGTGGTAATAAAAGGAAATAGAAAGGAAATCTAACGTAATCACAAGAGAAATGGCGTCATAGCGCAGTAATAATAAATTAACAGTTTCAGCAGAGAAAACAAACTTCGTACTATTTAAAGGAAAACTTAATCTTAACAGTGAATCCATAATAAAAATCAATAATAAAACAATTAAGAGAATACAAACTTTAAAATGTTTAGGACTAACACTTGACGAAAGGTTAAACTATAGAACACACACTCAACTGATATCAAGCAAACCAATAAAAATAGCACACAAGCTAGTAAACATTGCGACAAAGGAACTAAGAATACCGATCAAAAATGTGAAAATGTACCATGACATCATCATTAGATCTTTAGTCGGATACGCCGCCAGTGTCTGGAGCCACCTGATGGATGATGTTAGACAATGTCAAACAATAAACCGCGTTCATAAGCAGCTTCTGATAAGACTCAGAGGAGCATACAGAACAACGCCGGGGGAGACACTTCAGGTGGCTACAGCAACCCTGCCATTGCACCTAAAGTCAAAAAGCTAGGTCCTATGTATTGGATCAAAAAGAAAAATAACGAAAAGGTCACTAGGATACTACATGCTCCTGTGGACAACAAGCAGGATGTGCCGGAAATACTAACCAATGCATGCATGGCAGCATCTATGGCAAAAATGCCCGAAAGCTAGAAGATTATATAGTATAATACCGGACGTGGATGGCAGGTTGGAGCTCGACGTGGAGATTACGGGAGGATTGCTACACTTCCTCACGGGATATGGCCCATTCAGGCAGAAACTAAAAGATATGAATATAATCGAGGATAACCTGTGTCGCGCCTCTGGGTAGGTCGCTACCCCGGAACACGTAATGCTAAAATGCGAAGAAACAGAAAACCTGGTTGACGAACAAAGAACTCTCCTGGAGGATATGGAAATCGCAGAAGTTCTGAGAACACCAGAACTGGCGATTGTTCTCCAGGACATAACCCAGAAAGTAGCAGAGTATAACAGAGAAATATTTATATCCGGAGGCGACCGAGGCCGGGCGCGGCAAAGACCAGGTGCTGACCAATAGAAAACAGGTTAGAGAGCTTATACCGCATTAAGGGAAATGTGACGCGGAACTGGCGAGCGAGGTGTGTGCGCGGCCGGTTCGACGAGCGCGAACTTCGCTATCAATAGGCGGAATGGAACAATCCGGGAACTCGAACAATCCGAAATTGAATAGCTTAACCAAAGCAAACTAAAAATAAACTAATAACTAAATTCCATCTAAAAGGGAAAAATAAAAAACTAAACCAATTATAGTGCATAAAATTAGGCTAAACTAAATAAAATTAGTGAATATGAGTATAAGTGAGCTTGTGTTTGACCGCTAGAAACCAGCGGTGTCCTGGTGGGTGCCTTGCTGCTGGAACCCGGCAGCAAGAGACGCTCAAGTTGTAGTGTACGTGTGTGTGATTGGCGACGGGAGGCCAAATAAAATAGAAGACAAAAACAAGAAACTGAAAAAATAGAAATAAAAACAGAAACTGAATGTGAGTGACCTGGAATCCGGGACACAAGCATTGCTAAATATACTAGCCATTAAGTGTTGTGTGTGTGATGTGAATGTGACTTGAGGAACAAAATTAACTGCGCAAGAGAAGGAGGAAGGGAACCAGGAATGGAAACAGAACGGACCAGCTAAACTTTGTGAGAAAATACCAGTAATACTTAGGTTGCAGTCCAGCTTCATTTTCCTCTCCCTTTTTCCTTATCATTTCAGAAAATGAAGAAGAAGCCATTTTGAATCTTCGTTTATCTTGCGCTGGCCTTGTGTGTGTGTGTGTGTGTGTGTGTGTGTGTAGGTGTGTGTGTGTGTGTGTGTGTGTGTGTGTGTGTGTGTGTGTGTGTG
>JAGDQP010067941.1:0-11087 GCA_022664845.1 Lepisma saccharinum
GTTCTGGCGGAATCACTGCAATAAGTGCAAAACAATTCAACGAAATCCCGAAATTATTTTCAATTAGAAATTATTTATGACCTTTTGGTATCCGTGGCTCAGGCCGGAATAGGGTAAATAGAAGATGAGGGAAGATATAGGGCAGGGAACCATCCTGGTGAAGCTAAGGGAAATCCTGGAAAACATCAAACTGTAACAGGTAACAGCGTCACCAATGTGTGTAGAAGTCCAAATATGTTGAAGTAGGTTTGTTGTGTTCTAGTATTTTCAGGGAAGGAGAAAAGATTTCGAGGATTTCTCCCAAAAGAATTGATGGTTCTCCGTTTCTCTATGAAAAAAAATGAAAAGGACAGTCCAGTCGCCCTGCCCCGACGATGGTTTTGTTTATCCCCTCTCCCTTGGCTTTGTCCCTTGTCGCGTTACCTGCTGTTGAGCACGACTCCACGCTCGTGGTTTTCTAAATAGAGGAGCTATAATGGAAATCCTCTGTGAAGAAAAACCCAGTTCTTTTGGTCCCCTTATGTCATAAGAAAACCCATCCACCCCGGGGATATTATCAGCTGTTACCACAACAATGTGACGATATATGATGCCACAGATGGATTATTCCTTTGGATTAATGAACAAGGCAATGAGACAAGCCACGACTCAAGCACATTATCCATTAATTCAAAGATCAAAACTGGTTCATGCTAAATTATTATGCACACGTGGGGGAATGCTGGAACAATACTCGCTTAAGAGTATGTTTCTTTTGAGATTCTGTGTTCAAAATTACGCTTACATTTGATGTATGAATTCTAAATATTCCAACAACAATGAAAGTTCCTCAGCAATGCATATAGTATAACAATGTCTTCTCTACAATGCCCTAGGTATTATTGAATAGTTCTTTCATTTGAAATTTCGTAGTTCTCTGTTCAAAATTACACTTTTCACTGATGTCTGAACTCAATATCTTTGGCCAACAAAGAAGGTCTATCAACATTGCATATTTCAAAGTATGAAACTTCCATCAGTACTTCGTGAAGGGCGTAAGCCATAGTGTTGTTACCGCCCATGAAATTCATTTTATCATTTATTCAATCTGTACTTTTCCTAGAGATTGGCGAAGTGTTTATTCACTCAAACGAAACATTTTCCACTGGTGTTTGAATTCTGTATCTTTTTTATCAAAATTGAAGTCTCTCAACAATGCGTGTTTAGGAGAATGAAAATTTTGTCTTTACTTATTTTCCCAAGGTATTTATATTGTAAAGTATCCATTCCAAGTTTGGTAGTTCTCTGTTCAAAATTATGGTTTCCTCTGATGCTTCAATTCCGTATCCCTTACCAACAATGGACGTCTCTTAACAATGTATATTTAAGAGTATAAAAAATTTGTTTGTATTTTCCACTAGGTATTGGTGAAGTATTCCTTCATTCGAAGTTTTGTTGTTCTGTGTTTTAATTAAGTTTTCCACTGATGTCTTAGTTCTGTATGTCTTGCCAACAATGGAGGTCTCTCAACAATGTATTTTGCAAAGTATAAACATTTCGTCTGTACCTTTCCCGAGGTATTAGTGAACGTTACTTCAAAGTTTCGTAGTTATATCTTCAGAATTACGCTTTCTATCGGTGTTTATACGGAATCTTTTGCCAACAATGGACATCTCCCAACAGTGCGTTTTTGAGAGTATAAAAATTATATCTACATTTCCTAAAATATTGGATGAGTATTAATTCATACCACGTTTCGTTACTCTACATTCAAAATTACACTTTCAATTTATATTTGAATTCTATATCTTTTTCCAACAATGGCGGGCCTTCAACAATGCATTTTTGGGGGTGTAAAATTATGTCTGTACCTTTCCCTACGTACTGGTTAAGTATGAGTTCAGACCAAGTTTCGTAACTTTGCATTCAAATTTCCGCTTTCGATTGATGTTTGAATTCTGAATTTTTTTCAAACAATGGAGCTCTCTCAACAATGTATTTTGGAGAGTATAAAAATAATATTTCTTCTTTTCCCTAGGTACTGGTTGCGAAGTTTCGTAAGTCTACACTCAAAAGTATATTTTGGAAGTTTGAAAATTTCGTCTGTAGCTTTCCTTAGTTATTAGCAGTGTGTTAGTAAGTTAAAATTTTCGTTGTTCTGCATTCAAAATTACGCTTTCCACTGATTCTTATTCCTGTATCTTTGGCTAACAGTAGAGGCCTTCAACAATGCACTTTTGGGAGCATGAAAATTACGCCCATACCTTTCCCCAGGTATTGGTGAAGTTTCTAATTGCTGAAAATTTGGCAGTTCTACGTTCAAAATTACGCTTTTCACTGATGTTCGAAATTTGTATTTTTGCCAACAAAGGAGGTCTCCCAACAAGGTACAATTGAGAATATAAGAAAATCGCGTCAGAGATTCACACTATTTCCATGGGAATGGGAACCTTAAAAACAACCGATCTGAGACAGGATCCCTCATCAAACCTACCAACAGTATGCAATATCTCCCATCCATACCATACTAAACGTTCTTCTTGTCTGGGGCATCTGCTCCTCTGACGACTTACTTTAAAATTATTTCAGCAGCCTCTCCTTAGCTCTCACCGACCGTCGATATCCCAATCATCTCATCCGTAAACAACTGGACCATGCCAGAAATCAACCTACTCACTGCATCACCTGAAATTGAAAGAGCTTTACCTTCGTGCCCAAAACAGTCGACCGCAGACCCTCGAATCTCAACACGATTCTCATGACAATGGACCAATTTCGCCCCATCACCTGTCAAGTGCAATAGATCCCGCTGCAGAACCTGTCCTAATTTTGATCCCAATCTGACCTTCAAACATCCTACTCACAACACGTACTCTTTCCGACACTCCGGCAGTTGCATATAATAACCTGATTTACCTCCTACTCTGTAACCTATGTTAGGCCTAGGCCTACTAGGTTGGAACAATCGCATTAAAAAAAAAAACCGCTACTCCTCCAAATCACAACTTCCGCATCTCCCCATACCTAAACACACTCCATATCACGGCTGCACCATCGACAAAACCTTCAGAGTCAGAATTCTGACTCACCGGCTACAGTTAGAAAGAGATGGGAGCAGACGTACACTTCTATCCTCTCCGCCAACCATACACCTGGCCTCTCCGTCAACTATAAACTCGGCCTTAACTGCATGTAAATTCCCGCAGCGCAGTTTTATCTTCCGTCTCTATGTTCAATTTTATTTTATATTTTCTCCTATTCCCCTTCCCCTTCTTTATTATTATTATTTTCCTCTTACTTCTAATTCTTCACCCTCTTATTCCTTTAGGGAGCCTTTCACCTACTCCTAGTAACCTCCGCATATCCTTTACCATTTGTTGTTTCCTCCCGCCCCTTTAGTGATTTCCCGCCTCCATAACTCGGCCATTTTATTACCTAGCATCAGTGAGCAACATGGAGACTCCTTACCAACAAGCGCAACAATCCTCTCTGTCCATCTTTTCTCCTATCATGTGCATACGCTTCCGTGAACCGTTGCGGCTTTTCTAGTGTGTTTGTGAAGTTACTGTTCTTCTTTTCTACCTTTTTTTTTACCACCATATATATCATCAACTACATAAAGAAAAGTCGGAAGGGCAATTTAAGGTAAATTATTATAGAAAGTAAATAATCTACTTACAGCTTATTACAGCTCAAAAAAGAATAAACACACACACTAACACAATATTCACATAGTTTCTCGCGATATTTCGGTGTATATGACCGTATTCCTGCTAATAGAACGACGAACACGTGGACTGAACAAAAGACTAAGACGAAAGTGGCGACACGTAACGAACGACGCAGCAAGTTTGAAGAAAGTTGACTGTTGCATAGCGCGTGGATTTCCGGAGCTTGGAACAATTGACAACTATACAGCGTGTAAGTTCGAAATGGAACTATGGGAGGAAATTTGTTGAAAATGCAGAAAAAATAAGAGGTTTATGTCCGGTTTCACCGACCTTCTTTAAATGTTAAGGAGGTTAAATGTCTTTAAAATGTTAAATGTTAACGCTTCCTCACAGCGCTAGAGTGTTTCACCAACCTCCCTCAAGGTTAGCAGCTCCTCAAACTCGCCCTTAACTTAAGAACGCGATTTTCCTCCCTTAACTGTTGAACGGGGCCTTAAATTACGTAGGAATATGGCGGACAACTATGCTGATTATAGTGTATGATTTATATTTTCCTAAATACGTATCTTTGTACTTTCGGAAATAACGTTGCTTTCTCACCTAGCAATGTAAATATGATGGCCGATAATATTTATACAAGAAATACTTAAGAAGATGCATTCTTTGGGCAATTTTGTGTGCAATATATAATGTGTAAATAACACAGTAGATTATAGTTTTTCACGTGTCTTCAACAAAAGAAAGGAAAAGGCAATCTGAACTCTGATATATAAGGCTGATGTCGGGAATGTCTGATATCGTCGTCGCTTTACTATTCCTTCGAGTATGTATCCTTAGCGATTCCCATAATTCCTTTTAAATATTCTTGGTAGAACACTTTCCAGTAATGCACGTGTATATATACAATTTACAAAACTGTTTCGGAAAGGGGTGGGCAATGCATTTGTTTCTTTTGAACTCTCGGGTTGTAGTGACTATTACTAGTTATATAACCGTGACTTTCCACATGAACACGACTTACACCTTAGTCAAAATTGCTCATAACATTCGGAGTGTAATCGTCAGGAATAGTTGAGGAAATAGTTCCATAAGTAGAACTTTTCGTAGAAAGCTCCCTTGTACGCTATTTATACGGTGATTCCATTGTGGATGTAATTAGCTATACATTTTCACATTTTCGTGCACAAAAGAACTGCAAACATAATGCGCTCATGTGTACATAGAGCATTGAGATGCTTTACTATTCCGTTGAATGCACTTCCTTAACTACAGATAAAATGTAATTCAAGTCCATTTTTAAATAGATCACAAGCCAAATCTAGCAAAACGAGTCTGTATTTATCGGAATAAAGAGAACATTGCAATTAACTGTAATTCTTTCTCTAAGTTACAACTGTCATATGGCATTAAACTACTCATTTATAATGTAGTTATTTGCATTTTTTCGGTTCCGTACAATGCAGAAGAATGTGATGTAAAATCAAAGAGTGATGTGAGTACACCAACACACATGCGCCCGTGAAAAAATGCCCTTCCCACTTGATTTTTATCACTCTCTGCATTAGATGCATCCAAAATAATTACACTGGAAGTACATTCACCCGCCATATAACAGAAGTAGCTAATATAAAGCATTTCTTAATTAACTACGTAAGTAGGTAAGCTACGAAAGGAAAGAATGGGTGAAGTTCCGCAGAGCTGATACTGCCACTGTAGCTTTACTTGTGAACAGTAAAAAAGGGGTTGTGTAAAATAAGCTAATCTAACCCACTGTAGCTTAGTAAACAATAAAAAAAGAATGAACAGAAGGTAATTTGATCGGCTCTGCGGAATAAAAACCGAAATAATTAAAACAATCCGTATCAACATACTAGAGGAATGTGTTTATAGCTTCATATGCTTCTATTTGCACGGTGTCAAAACTATATAAGGTGATTGTACCAATGGTTGATCAAATAAGGAAAATTTCAAGTCCAAACAAGAACTGACGTTTATATAATAATATAAAAATACTTATTTGGTCCACAAAACAAAGCCTGAGACAGTGCAGAAAAAGTCAGAGAACTCTAATTTGTTTCATTTAACAAGACAAAAATTTATTGCTGAAGGTGAAGTTGCACCAGTAGGTGACCAGTTGTAAATAGCCAATTGTAAATGACGATAGTTCCAGTGTAAATCATTAATTCTATTTACTACAGATTGTTCCTTGAACAACGAAGAAATAAAATAATTACTTCACTCTACCGTAGCTTCTAGTACATATCGTCAACTATTTGACGAAGGGTCGTATTTCAAAAATGTAACTCGTTTTATAAATGAATGAAAATAATAATTCCTAAGAGGAAAACCAACTCAAGTGTAATAACTCATCATCTATACAAAAAAAAAAAAAAAAAAAATTGAGTTATTACACTTAAACTGTTTACCCTCTTAGGAATTATTTTTCTTTATTCATTTATAAAACGTGTTAGATTTTTTAGATACGACCCTTCGTCAAATAGTTGACGATATGCACGTATATCATGTATTAGTTGTAGCTCAGTCTTTTAATTGTGCGCTCTGCTCTCTTCCAGATTCACTTTACACATTTAAGTGATTTTGGTGGGTGGCAATGCGATTTCTGATTGCAAAGCGTTTGGGGACTACACTGTTAAACCTTACGGAAGTATAAAACATATTTTGTTTACTACTGTATCGAATAAAAATATTATTACTGTTTGTTCCCCTTATTGGTCAACCACTGGCGACTGGTCCATTACAGGTACGAACACCCTACACTGACACTTACTTTCCGGCAATCAGGCGAGATGGATAAGAAACATTTATACGTTCTAAGGTACAATATTTAATTTAAATTATAAGCATTCATTTGTAGGCGCTCTAAATACAGTACAACGAATACTATACACGCGGGAAATTAGGCCGAATTTGCTTATTTTCTTCTACTCAACGCACTGTGATTGTCATTTATTTGTGGCCAATCTCGCGGATCAACCAATCGCAATGCTTGAAAATAGAACAGCATGTATGAGAAATTACACACTCAGGAATACCAATGCTTTAACGACTAGTTTGTTAAAGAAACCTTAAATCGTAGCGTTAAATGTTGATGCAGTGGAAAAGACTTAAAGGACGCTTAAATATTAAAGTAAGCGTTAACTAACTCGCCCTTAACCGAAATTTAAGAAAGGTCGGTTAACCTCTCCATTAGAGTTATTGAAGGCCAGGATTCATTTTAGCGCTTAAAACATGAATAAAGGCGTCCTCCCACAGACGACGTGTAGAGGTGCTGGTTGTAGGGGGAAAACGTGTTTTATAGAAAACGCGAAAGATAGATCATAATTGGTGTGGTGAGACTCGGTGTGTAAAGAGACTTGGACATATGATTTGAAGAAAGTGCAAATGTGGTGATGGTTAATAAGACGAATGCTGAGAGATCCACTTGTTTCCCCCACATCAAAGGCATCACGGAACTTACAAGTTAGGATGTATATTACATTAGAGGTGTGGCATGTACCCTTGAGATTTAGGGTGTACCGGCCACTAGCAGTATTGATAGTGACTGTGGGAAAAGTGATGAAAATGGAACAGGTCCTACATCTGGATCTCTTGCATATATGGGCGCCGGTTTGGAGTGGTGCCGAGGAAGGATTCATACGGACCAAGATTAGGGGGATGCTGAAAAACTAATTTAGGTTTGGTGTGAAATACTGATCTTGGGGTCTGGGACGGATTGGAGAATGTGGAAATCAGAGTGTACGATTAGTTTGATCATGGTTCATTTTTGGATGAATAGAACCGGTGGGTTGCGATTAGCGTTGGAGGTTTGAGTGGGTTGAATGTGTGAGAATGCACAGCGAATCTCTTTGGTTACAAGATTAGATGGATAGCCTCGGTTGACTCGAGTCTCCTGGAGGCGTTGGTTGTAAGTTTCAGTAGCAGAGGTGGTGGAATTCAGGCGTTTTACTCTGAGGTCAAGGGAGAAAGGAATCGCTTTCCTGGTGTGGTAAGAATGGGAACCCGAGTAGTGTAAATATTACATGTGATTGGGAGTGTTGTTTTTTAAGATGATATCCACGTTTAAGGATATCATCCAAAAACCTTATGCAAAGTAGTGGGTCAAGGGCTGAGTTTGCAGGAAATCATGTTCGAGCTTGCCCATAAATAGATTAGCATAAGAAGGTGCCATTCTCGTACCCATGGCTGTGCTTCGGATCTGAAGGTAGTGTTTATCGTCGAAGGTGAAGTTGTTACATATGAGAACTAGGTAGGCCAGGTTACGAAGGAAAGCTCTGTTGGGATATGAGATTTGGGTCTCTGGTTAAGCAAGAATTCCAGATTGCTAAGACATGGGAATGAGGAATTTTGGTATAGAAAAAAGTAACAACTATGATACAAGCTTTTTTATGGGCAAACGCGAACATGAATTCCTACAAACTCAGTCCTTGACCCCACTACTTGGAATAATATCCTAATGTTATGGACTCAGGGCGAAACCAGTCTCAACACATTTCTAGAACAGCTGAACCAATTTCATGTTGTCAAGTTCACTTGGTTCATCTCTAACACAAGAGCCACATTCCTTGACGTGGACATCACTTTAGAAAAAAAAAACACCCTCAATACGTCAGTTCACGAAAAACCTAACAACCATAATAGTGTTTACACTACTCAAGCTCCCATCCTTACCACACCAAGAAAGCGATTCTTTTCTCCCCTTGACCTCATAGTACAACGCTTGAATTCCACCGCTTGTGTTACTGAAATTTCAAATCAACGCCTCCAGGAGGCTCTAGTCAACCGTGGCTACCCATCGAACCTTATAACCATAAAGATTCGCCAATTCAACTCACTGAAACTTCCAACCGACCGGCTCTTATCGCCCAGTTCCATCCTAAAGTAACCAAGGTCAAACAAATCCCAAACTCTAATTTCCACATCCTCCAATAAGACCCAGACCAAACCAGATCAGTATTCCCCACCAAACCGAGATTAATTTTTCAGCATCCTCCTAATTTTAGAAACATCTTGGTCCGTACGAATCCTTCCACTCCACCATTCCAAACCGGCGCCCATATATGCAAGAGACCCAGATGGAGGACCTGCTCCATTTTCATCACTTCTCCCATAGTCACTATCAATACTGCTAGTGGCCGGTACGCCCTAAATCTCAAGGGTACATACCACATTTCTAATGTAATATACATCCTAACTTGTAAGTTCTGTGATGCCTTTGATGACGGTAGGTCTCCTGGAGCCGTCAACTATCTGATCCCAGCACCTACAAACCCACCGTCATAGACCTAACCTACACCCACAAACAGAAAATTTCGGAGTTCATTCCCGCTAATACTCCTCGTGAAGGCATATCTGAAATTTCCATAAAGTAACTAACCCTGGACAGTCCACATACCCGACATTTTACCTATTACTGAAGATCCACAAACCAGGTAACCCAGGCAGACCCATTGTGGCCAGCTATAACTTTCCTACCGAACGCATTTCCGCTCTTGTTGACTCCTTCCATCAACCACATGTTCAAGCGCTGTCTGCCTATATGGGACACCTACCGCCTATTAGAAATAATCCGTAAATTTTCTTTTTCTTCTGACATACTGCTTTGTACCATAGATGTTACTTCCTTGTATACAAACATTGCTCATGCTAATGACTTAAACAGGGACCCAATCATCATACACCAACCATAGCATTCCTTCTTAATCTGGCCAATCTAGTTCTAACATGTAACAACTTCACCTTTGACGACAAACACTACCTTCAGATACGAGGCACAGTCATGGGTATGAGAATGGCACCTTTTTATGCTAATTTGTTTATGGGCAAGTTCGAACATAGTTCCTATAAACCCAGCCCTTGACCCCACTACTTTGGATAAGGTTCTTGAATGATATCCTGATGTTATGGAGTCACGTTGAAACCAGTCGCAACACATTCCTAGAACAGCTGAACTAATTCCGTGTTGTCAAGTTCACTTGGTCCATCTCCAAAAAAAAAAACAGTCACATTCCTTGATGTGGACATTGTTAAATCAGCTTAATTAGTAATAATAGCAATACTATGTGTCAGCAGTAACAGTATATTATAAATTTGAAAACAAACAAACAATCTGAAATAAATCCATGAAGTTATTAAGTTTACCATGAATGAAGTTAGTTCTCTTGATCATTAGTTTCAACGTATTGATGTCCCTTTAGAATTGTCATTCTGCTAGACTTCTTCATTTATTCGCAGATATTAATTAGCAAACCTTGATAGTTTGTTTATAAAACACCGAATAACAAACAAATTCATAAGTCTTTAAAATCTGTTAATTTCTTTAAAAATTTCTAATTCTCATTGTTTGAAATCTTTCAAACAATTGTCAATATTAAAATCAATTAAATTAAATTGTGAACACATTGTTTCGAACTATTAAATCCATGCCATTTAATTAAAAACACCAAATCACTATTCTAATACTTCACTCCTCCCTCCTAAAAAACAATCATGTTCATTGTTTAAGTATAACCTTCACACTGAAACCGTTTCGGTGCTGATCTAGCCCGTTGGGAACGTCGTAATGGTATATTATCATTTCTGTTATTTTGCAACTGCTGTTGTCCTGGTGTTACTTCATTCTCATCTTGTTTTTCCTCCACATTATTTCTTGCATCTGAATTAAAACTACTTTGTCTTTCCTGTGATCCTCCTAAATTCCACCAATCACCACCATGATTGTCTTTATCCTGATTAATACTTAGATTTTCCTTTCTTTTTCTCAATTGATGTGGATATACTCTTCTCTTTTCCTGACCTATTTTCACTTCAACAATTCTATTTCCTACTTGTTTAACGACAGTTGCTTTTACATATTTAGGAAACTTACTAGGAATATTCTGAATTTAAATTGTTTCTCCAACTGAAGGCAGTAAGTTTGATCCTTTCCCCAATTTGTCACATTTAGCTTCCCTGAACAATCGATTTAATCTCGTGTTTGGTACATACTAAAAAATCATTTCAGGTGATGACTTGCCGTTTAATAAAGGTGTTTTAGCAAACCTAATGTCAGATTGAATACTATCTATTACACTTGGCCAATGATGTGATGGTACTTCCAACATTTTTTTCCTAAGCAATGATTTTAAGTCCTGTACCCCTCGTTCTAGTAACCCATTACTGTGGGTGGTAGGGCGGTGAATGTACCAATTCTATTCCTTGGGTCTGACACCATTCTTTAAACTCCCAACTGAAACAGGATGGTCCGTTATCGGATACTATTATAGCTGGAAAACCCACGAAGTCGAAAATGTTTTGAAGCTTTGCTATGGTCTCCTTTGATGATTTACACTCTGCCAATGATAAAATGAGCGATCTCTTTCGAAAGTCTAAATTACAAAATTAAATGTTTTCCTCTGTAAGAAACGGGTTAGGAATAAG
>JAGDQP010067942.1:0-11087 GCA_022664845.1 Lepisma saccharinum
AAACTTTTGATACGTTGTTTATAACAAAATTCTCTCTCAACAAAACAAAAATATACTTTATTGGGATTTGTTCCGGGTTCATTAATTTGTATTCATAAAATACTTAGAAAATCAAGGCATTTTGTCATTGTTACAAAAACCAGATAGATCGCCAAAACAACCATTTGTTTGCATCAGAAAACAACCATTTGACGCAAGAACGAAGTGCCTAGCTTCATTGTTGAGATAATATTGTCGATTTTCCTATCAAAGGTGTTCCATAGAAAAATCCAATATGGCGACAGAAAATTGAGGGAAACGGCATGGTGGATTTTGGTAAACTTTTGATATGTTATTCAAGACGCAATTGTGTACCATAAATTCTATTGCAATTATTTTCGTGTAAAATCGTATAATGACTGGACTATATGGGGGCTTCTGTCCCTAACATAATTTCGAAAGATCGATCATGTCGGCCATCTGGAAGTTTAAGCAGGTTTGGACAAATTATACTAATCTAGGCATTTTGCCAGTATGAGAAATGTGGACATATTATGCAGATGGCTGAAACCAGATTCCTTAAAACTGTAAACTCTTTCTCTCCAAATAAAGGTTATGCATTCTAGCTCATCTTTCACTAAGCACACTTATACGAAACATTATAAAATATTTCATTTGTTAAAGCTTGCTCTTATACTGTAAGCGTTTGTGAACAACTTCAGGAGAAACCTTACACACAGACACACAAGATATCTCACACTTCATTTTCAAATTGGCTATTGTTCTTGAAAATTCCGTATATGAACCATTGCAATAGTTTCCTACTTTCACTAGCTCTGAATTACCCTGTGGGTGAAATTAGGCCAAGTCTGAGTATTGCCATCTATACAATGGAACTAAAATTATTATACGAGAAAGCGAAACTTTCTTCTGTTACTACAAAATAACGTTAGAGACTGCTCTTTATAATACATGTAACATAGTCACACACCGCACGCATATAAGGATTGATTCTTTGCATCTATGCACACAGTAATATCCTCGGTTACATGTGTACGATCTATCAGATCTGGAAAACGACATGTTCATTGGTTATTTTCCTAAGTGTGTTAGCATTTCCAAAAAGGATTGTTTCAAAGTAATCATGTGCTGCATGGGTTGAAGCGTATAAAAACTGGAGTAATTGGACAATTGCGACTTCTCCACGTACATATTGTGAAGGATCCTGCGACATTGACACTTCAGATGGATGTGCCTCCATCAAGGAAACTATTGGAGCTGCGTACTACAGTATACAGAGTAAAGATTTGTGTAGTAATCTTTCGCGACCCGGTAAGGTTGTGTACCTGGTTACTGAAAGATTGCTGATTATTAATGCGAGCCTTCAGACAAACAGTGGTACGAAGATTGTGTGAAGTTCTGTTCCTTGTTAATTATCATTTAACTTTAGAGCAGAAAATTAAAATGTGGTGCAAACATGGACTAAAACAAGCATATTGAGGATATTTCTCTATGTTTGTTTACATTAGCGTATCGTGTAACCCACTGAGTATAGCCTGTTAGGAACAATTACACTTACTGCCTCTTCACTCCCACGACTTTACAGTCTTGGACCTTCTTCCACATCATTGAAATCTCCACTAAAGTTGCATTTCAACACGGTGCAAAATAAGAGCTGTGGGAAGATGTGAGTTGCATTGTAGGCTACTTCATTTTCGCAATACCTATCAAGTTTCCATCAATGTGTTAAGATGTGCGCTGCTGTGGTGTAAGATAACTGCAAATAATCATTAAAGCAAATTTCTCGGTAGCCCAGATTTTTGACTATTGTTTCTATGGCGAGTGACCGCACTGAAGTAAATCGCATTGCCTCTTATTGGTTTTAAGTTGATCTGATTGTATGATCTTATCAAACCTATCTTTGTTCAGAAGAGTAAAGTCTTTTCATGGTTATTCACTTAGGTCTTTATTGTCTATGGAAGTTTCGCCTCTTCAAAACTTCACATATCTTCCGTTATTTATGGTTGTCAGTATAGTGTACTCATTTTGTCATTTTCAGCAAGCATGTGGAGCCTGACGCTACACTTTCCCCAAGAACTAGATTGTTACTGAAAGAAAACTGTGTGCATTCGATATGGTCACTGAGAGTGACGAGCAAAATGTCTAATATATACTATATCTTCCGCGAGCCATTTAGGTTCGGTTGATTCGTTCACGCAAACTGTACACATTTCGAACAGGTATCACTTACACCAAGTCCTTCAGGTGCCCTCAATTTGAAACAAATTATTTGGCTCATATCCGGTGATCTGACATATCAAGGGATCAAATTGTCTCTAGTAATCCATCAATTGGAATAGTCTCATACAAACGTTACTAGCAAGGAAATACTCCATCGTGTTTAAAACCGCATAGAGCTGCATGTCCTGCAAGTGGGGAACGTCATCATTCACGAACATATCTGCATCTTAGTCAGCCACTCGACACGCTGTGGGTCTAAACTAGAGCAGTTTATAACAGGTAGTAGGGAAGAATTAAGAAAACAAAACCTTTCTTGTTTCAACAAACATCTACCTTCATTAAATGTATGTACAATATGTTACACATCAGAGCATTGTTACATTTCTTCAATTCACTCAGTCATATTCTCATACACATACACTCACAGACTTACAAATATATTTATTTTTCACAGATATGTACTCACATGAATGTATCGTTATTTTTTTCTTTTATACAATTTACTGTACTCTTTTAATTTTGATGGTAAAGGAGTTGTTTACATACGCTTTTTTCACCTGGTTTTACAATATATATAATATATATATAAATGTTAACTATATTTATTTACAAACTGGCAAAGAATAAAATATTTTACAATTACGTGATTAGACCTTCTTTTTTTCTCTTAATTATTAATTACATCACACATTTCTTTAAGTAGAAATATGTATAGTAAATTATTACCAGCACTTCTGTCGACTTCTGTTATGCTGTTTTGATATGGAAGTATCTTTTTTGGCACATGAATACGACATTAATTTCAAGTCTGAGTTACGTAAATATTCGTATCTCTTACAGTTTGTTCATATCTTTTGTGTCCATACGTAAGACATTTTAAGTATGTATAGTTGTTAATATTTGTTTCTTAACGATTAAAAAAAATGTTATTCTCAACATGCGAAGGAGAAATTTAAAATAGCAATGTGTAATAGTGGTAAATATGAACTTATAAACATTTGAACAAAAGAACTTTTATCATCGTAATTTTACAGAATGTGTTTCATACAAAGAATTAACTGGCTCCTAATATTGTTACATACAATTCATCACCCCACAAATTAAAGAATATAGTAACGCATTATACGGAATGTGTTTTTGATACAAATCTTTCGTCTCAAATGTTAAACCGAGAATGGTTTCAAATTTCTTGTCAAGTGAAAGTTATATATATATGGACGCCATTAAAATCAATTGTGTACCAGGAAATTTGTGTTTTTGTACTACCGCTGCCTCGTAAGCTTGAAATTTGTTTGTTCGATACCCACTTGTGATAAATGTAACATTAAATTCAGTTTAAATTTTAGGTTCCGTCCTTAGTAAATCATTCGCATCCGATGGACGACAGTGACAACTTCCTTCACTAGGAAACTTTGGGTTATTCATCTACCTCCATGCAGAATACTCATTATTTCCTTCGTTATCAATACCTGCTACTTGATACTTGCTCTTTTGGTAAGAGTTGGTGTGTGTATGGAATATAAACGTAAGTATATATCCTATTCTGGTTTAAATGACCGGTGTTGGCACTTCATGAAACCATATTTGGTTACATTGAAAGTTACCAGTCGTAGCACATATCTTCTATAGTTTTATTTAATTAATCGTTTGTCCCCGTCACTTTAGAAACATGAATTTTTGAAAATATTAATCAGCATGTCATGACGTTATTAATAAATTTATCTGCTGCTGGTGTAACATCAGCACAATTATTACTACAAAATTTTCTCCGAAACAAATACACCGTGTCAACATTCATTATATCCGACTATTGACGATACCACACATCGTACCCAAAACAACCCAAACTAATTAACTAAAATACTGTATTGTAAAGAAAGAAGTAACTTTAAAACATTAATAAATTAGAGAAATGACAAATATTACTTAATAATGAAGAAATTCTTCTGAAATCTTTTAAGAAAATATTGCGTGTTAATTTATTTGATCTTTAAATAATCGCAACATATTTTCTTTAATAAATAGTTATCAATAAAATCGAGAGACATCTCTGTTTACATATGACATCTTTGTAACTCCTTGTAAAAGGTAGGGACTTTGAGCTCTTACAGTTAGCATTTACATAGATAGATAGCATTGCGTTCAAAATGTTATATATTTAGTTCCCCATCACTGTTCTTACAAATTATTTACTGATATAACCTGTTTATTACACAAACATCTAAATTAGGGTTTCCATAATGTGTATTTAACAAAACGCAAAATTTCTAATTACTTAGAAAAACAGGAGATTTTGTAATAAAGCAGGACATGATAAAACATTATTAAGAATTTAACTTTAGAAACAATGTACAAGCACATACAGTAGGTACATAGTATATTGAAATTAAAACAAGAAATAAATACACCCGCAATCAATAAAATTATTTTAGAAAATTTGCACCTTATACGGTTGTGGGACGCCATTTTCAATAGTGGCTTCTAAAAAAAATTGCTCCCAGGTTGAAAGATGAACTTACACGAAACCAAGATAAAAAGTACATTTAGGTTTAATGTTCCAAGAAAAATTTGCCTAGAACATTTTTAAAACGCGTGTTGTTTCGTCTATACAGGCACCCAAATATACGGAACAGCTTATTTGCAAATGAGTAGATTAGTAGTCTTATAATGTATCTACAGCCTCTATGAATCACGTTAAAACTAACTAGGTCAATAAAATAACAGGTAGAACGTTCCCATGCTTTGTATCGTCACTGGCACATTCGCATAGAAGCAGCTTATCACAAGCGCGTGTGGCAGGCTCACTTCAGTTCCTTTTTTTATTCAGTTTCTAAACTTTGGGTTGTTTTGTACACTTTGGATACAAGAAATACATTTTGATGAGCTGTGTGCGCTATGATCAATTTAGCCAGCCTTTCTGATAGGCTATTTTCAATTTCTCTTTATCCATCGCTAGGCGACCTATACAAGTGTTTACTTCAACTTCTTAGTTTCCGTATGTAATTTTAAATGTTAAACACATCATCAACTCTGAATACTATGTGTAACCTTTCTGGACTCTCAACCACAGGCTAATTAGGCCTATACAAAAGTTACACTCAACACAAAAATTAAGCAAAATACAATCTCCATCGGTACCTAAAGAGCAGCAAATTTAACATGACAAAATGATAGTCTGGAATAAATAAAATTTTTGCTACCCAAAAAATAATAATTTTATGAGTACTTAAAAGGTTCGGACAGCGGAACACTTTATAAAAACACGGGAATATTCGGGAAGAATTGGAACCTTAATTTAGATTAATAAAATAAAATCACCATCTGTACAAAACCATCATCAATGTTACACACCTTATTCAATTATAGAAAGAAAAAAAGACAGTGCTTTCTTTGCTGAGGCAAGAAATTAGGTATTAATATACTTGGTTATCTTTTGATATAAATATGAAAGATAAATCTGACATTTTAAAAAAAGGTTCTATTCATGTTCGTTGTTCCCTCTATGTGTCATACCGTATAATTAGGGCTCAAGTTTAAATGTCGAATAGACAGTAATCACACTTCTCTGTGTAATGCATGTCTTTTATCAAAGTCCGCAAGATGATGCATGTGATTAAATAAATGGAATTATTGTGTAAAATCTAATCACGGTACAAGGAAGCAGTTTGTAAGAGATAAATTGGAAAATAATTGGGTAAACAACGTGAATTATAACTATTGGTCAATAGTTAACCGTTCATTAATATTGAAACAATAATGATAAAAGTAATGTACTTAATAAACTTAAAAGGTATTATCATATGAGTTAAAGTTATTCATAAAGTACAGAATTTCCCATTATCCCTTTTTTTTTCAATTATAATTTCATTACAGTTTTACTTTGAAAACAAACTTCAGCCACTAAATTGTGCCCTCTTCTGTAATCTTGGTTTATAGCAAAGTTCAGAGTCATGTTTCCAGTAGCGACACTTTCAATATAAAGAACAGGCTAATGAAAATATGGCGTTTTGAATATCCTTGTTCCGAAAGAAAGTTTCAACCATAAGTCTTCAAATTGTTGCGGAAGTCTTTCGTTTTACTAATGCCGGGAAAGACATTTCTGCTCTAATCACATTAAAATAGCACACACCACAAACATTCTCACAAATACAGACACACACACACACATACATACGCATACACGCAGGAGTATTCACACAGCACAGGCACACATACGTACATACACGAACAGACGTATAGCCTGCGCGTATTGTGGCCACTGGCCTCACATTGGTCCGAAAAGTGCAGAAAATGGTAGTATCTTGTAGGCGAACTGGCCGGGAGATAGAGATAGCAGTACGCAAACATACGATATATTGTTCGTCATTTTGTTGTTGTTGTTTTGTTCACTTTAGAAAACCGAACAAGAAGAAAAGCTGTAACAAAAAAAGAATTGATGCAGACACTACACTACCACTGTTTTCAGACTGTCCATTGGAATCTTTTTGACTAACTCCGTTACTGAGGGTTTGGTCCATGTCAGATGCATTTTCACTGGCCTCTCGTAAAGGTCCCTGGTACCCATTGTAGTGCCCAAATTCTCCGTCTTCATCTTCACCTCCTTCGCCGTTGCCCAGGCGAGAGTCTGGTCTCTCCATTGAGTTTTTCACTCGATATGGAAGCTGCATCTCTATAACAGGAAGTAGAGAATTAATAATTAATTGGTAAAAAGAAATGAAATGTATTTGTTTAAAGTTTTTTTTACTTCGTTTTATTCATCAGCCATTCATTATTCTTGTAATTATTACTACCATTATTGGCAATGGCATTAGCATGTAACTGTAATTGAAGGTCTTTTGTAATCACGGAAGGTGGTATACATTAATAGTTTCGTAAGAAAAGAGTTAATGAATACAATGTACATTTTATCGCTGAACTACGTCCTTAGTATATTTTGATAAATGCAAAGAATATATGGCCACTGATGTAAGAGGGGTACAAAGAAACTTTCTGTGCAGTTGTTCGCCAAACTAAGTTTAAAATAAGCTTTTGGTCATATATGCTAAGAAATTTAGTCGTAGAACTAAAATTATTGTTCATTTCTTCTTGGAAATTTGAAATACATTTGCCCGCATGACTAAGTTCTAATTGATCTTTTATTACCTGCGAAGAAATTCTAATCGTTGAACTCAGTTCAAAGTGAATTACTTTTCTTAAAAATAAAACAATTTTTGGTTGATGAATTAAGTTGAAATTTCAGATGTGTTGATAAACCAAAACACACTTTAGACCCTGAAGTAAATTCTTTTGATATGTGGAAAGAAAAGATAACTTATTGGCTGTGATTGTTGATGAGATGAATGATTGCATTATATTTTTGGAATTCAAAGGGAATTCAAGTGTCATCCAAGTACATGAGGGTTTTATCTACAGCAGTGGTTCTCAACCGGTGTGTCGCGGCCCACTACTGTGCAGCGAGATTTGCTATGTGTGTCGCGAAACTTCTGAGACTGTGATTTTGCTGGTAAAAGAAATTTAAATAATTTCGCTCATTTTTTTTTATTCGAAAAGGAACAAGAAAAAATATTCATGAGCTTAAACATATTTATTTTGCAGGGACATTTTTAGTTTGTTTGCGTCTTAGTGACAAAGTCTCCCGCATTGTTACCAACTCATATGTTAGTGAACCGCGGGAACGCACTACAAAGAATAGTGTGCCGCGAACAAAAAGGCTGAGAACCACTGATCTAGCGTAAAGACCCACAGCCACTTATCCGCCACAAGGTAGTGATCGTACAATTTTCTAATATTGGTAGCCCGTTTCTTGATGTGACATTCCTTCAAGACGTCTCCATGTGCTTTACGCCGAGAATGGCAAATCGTCGTGAATTGTGCGGTCATACTGCGGATTCCAATGTACCTGCGTGGCTGGCGAGGCTGCAATTACTTCATCACATCCGTCCTTACACGTAGCACTACCGCGGCGTTCGGGCTGACTCTACGCGTTGTATCCGTATTTTTTCCGGACGAAGCACTTCCGGAAGGAACCAACTCTTGTGCTGTTTAACAATGCGCCATACACGCGACTTCCTGATAATAGGTCCTTTGCTTTTATATCGCTGTACTATTCTTGAGAGACTGTACTTTTCTTCGAAAAGTGAAACTACCTCCTGCTACATATCAGGAACTTTCGATGCCCTAGCGAAAATTTAAGAATGTCACACTCTACCTACAGCAACTACATACTGCTACTACCTGTGATGGAATAGTACCAAGGTAAACATCATCCTATCCTAACTAAATCAAAATTCTGTTCTGTATGAACATACAAATACATATAGCCCTATTTTTAAAGCTAAAATGACTTTTCATTTACCGGAATAGAATGTCAATCAATCGATTTACTGAGAATTTTAGGATTAATTGATAAGATCGATATTTATTTATTTAGTCACTCAGTTAGCTATTTGGTTAGATAGATATTATCAATCTATTCATTTCTATAATGATTTTCTCTTGGTCCGTTACATTTTCCCCTCATTCCTCGTCCTTAGTTCTTACTTCTTTCTGTAATTATTGCACATGTACTCAACTAATTTCTTGGCACTGTTTACTCCATATATACCAAACGACGTGCCCCACCCCACGGTGCTAATATTATTACCGTAGGTGAACCTATAAATGAATGTGTGTGGGTGAGAGAGAGAGAGAGAGAGAGAGAGAGAGAGAAAGAGAATGTGTTTCTAAAATTATACGGAAGCCTTTTCCGCTACTGTACGACCTTTCTCATAATTCCACAATCCACACATAACACCACGTTGCAAAGAGCAAGTGTGGAACCGCAAACGGTTTCCACAGGACCTCCGAAATGAATCTTCTATGCTGCCACACTCACATAAGCACCGACTCACTGGCACATCAGATAACATGGATATTCTTTTTCTATTCTTACCTTTGCGAGAGCTTCGTGCTCAACCAAGAAAGTCAGACTAATACAAAATTAATTTTGCTCTTATTCTCATACGAAGCAGAGAAGAATATAATTTAAACGTTCATGTGCTTTTCTATTAGACTACGTAGAAAAGTATTAAGCCATTTTGAAATTACGGAAGTTTGATTAGAAAAATTAAGTTTTATTCAGTACATAAAAATTGAGCGAAATAAGTAATCGTAAGCATAAGAGGACTTTAAAGTTCTCTTATATGTTCTGTGAACATTATTTGTATGGAGCGCAGAGGAATTGAAAGCTGGTAAAGAAGAGTATGATTGTGCTGTATAAATGTATTAACAGCGAAAAAACATTAATAAAATAGCAATTGTAATCTAGTTGTATCACTGTAGTTGCATATAATACTAATGCCATATTAAATTAAGTAGTTTATTAAATCCCAACGCCATCTCTAGAACTACAGTTTGAATTCAACTTTAATTTTGTAAATACTGTAGGGATGTAATAAATTGATGTAGGGAATTTGTACATTTCTGGATCAAATATCCTACAAATACAAATTCGAAAGTCATTCTCAATAGTTTTAGCTAGTAAATACTTTTCACTTATTTATTGTTTAGTCATGCTACGAAACATATTTTTCTCAGATATTTTTAAATAAAAAAACAAGTTAGAAATGCAATTCTACTAACTGCAAAGGCTCCGATAGATTGCTAGCATTTTAGCCAGGTAATCATTAACTTTTATAAATACCTCTGCATTATGCACACCGTTATTCGCTATGTACTTCACCCTTCCCCATTGAGAAACGCTTAATTTCAACTACGAGGGTATTTAGATGTAAGTAGTCAAGGGGCTAGTCCCCACTCCTTAAGATACCTCTGCATATGCTTAAATTTAAGGTTTCCTTTTATTTTCACGTGATTTGAATCCGTATCCATCATATTCTCCTCAATCATGTCTGAGGTCAAAGATGAACTTGGTTAATAGTATGTGGAGACACTTCTGAACTAACTGAGCAGCCAAAACATGTGTCAGAAGCGTAATGCTTGTCGCAAGAAGTGGAGTTCTACAACTCTGCACAGGTCTCTGCTGTCCCGCAACCTGCGTCGGCATATCGCGAGGAGTCTCTGAGCCTCTAGGAGGCTTGGAAGGGTCTACAGTTACATCAGACTCTGTTTGTGTTGACACATTAACTTTCTGGGCTCCAACCGAGAAAGTTTTAACTAGTGTTCTTACTACTACTTGTGAAAACGCACCAGATGGAAGGGTGCGCTAATACTCTTTTTTTCGACGTTTTGCATCACCAGCAGATATATTTCTCTAAAACCACCAGCTCCCGAATTCGTTTTTGCACCTTAAAAATTGGACAGTCACGCGACCAGGCGGTGTGCTCATCCTTGTAATAACACACAGGTTTCAGTGAGGTGTAAGAATCCGCAAACTCCAGATACAGCAGAGGTCTCGTCACATGACGTGCTGGTGTGTCCATAGTGCTGATATTTAAAACTTCGAAGCGGATCGGGTATATAAGGACGGACAGGCAAGCAGTAGAAAGCTACCTTCACGTCCTTAAGAAGCTGTGGCATTGCAAACGTCAAAATTAGAGATCCCGTGGGTTGGATTTGGCCACTCTTTCTGGTTTTAATGCGTCTAACATTGACTACACTTTGGCTGGCGAGTTCATTCTTAATCTCCTCTTCAGGGACGTCATTGAAAGGTCAACATATTACGCCCTGACTGTAATTCAGTTGACTGTGAAGTTCAACTTGAATTGAAGTCCTACGGACTTCATTTTCGGGATATTAGTTCTTTGTTTATCATTAGACGTCTCCCCTAGCAAGGTGCCGTTGTAAAACTTTTTAACATGTTTAAGCTCGACTACAACATGCGCAAGTGGCTTTGAGTAATGAAAGGGGAAAGCCCCTTCAAACCAAAT
>JAGDQP010067943.1:0-11087 GCA_022664845.1 Lepisma saccharinum
CATATTAACTTACATATTCGCTTGATTTCCTTAATTACATCCCTTACGCCGTTTTTAGTGTTACAACTGACAGCGTAACGTACTTCTCTGAGCTCGTCATTTTATTCAAGTTTTGGAATGAAATTTAAAATATTTCTGTAAAATTTTCATTTTTCACTTGTTTTATTCAAAATGAAAGTCTGAAAAAATGAATGGTAATATGAGTGGGTTCGAACCGACTACCTCAGATATAACCTTGATGCTTTCGTTTCCGCGCATTAGTCCATTACACTGGAGAGGACGCTTAGGACTTTTGCACAATTACCTTTTGCCGGTATTGAAAGATGTTTTCATTTCGAAACTTAAACGAGAATATTTCTCTGTATAAACGCAGTTTACAGCTACATTGTGTTATTTCACCCTTTATTGGAGAGTCCGTTTTTAATTTTTATAACTTCAGTGAGTGTAAGTCTAATTATTATTTACTTATGTTACGTTGTAGTTATTGAGCTCGTGCTTTTGGACGAAGAAGTAAGTTTAAGCAACGGAGGGGGCGTGTATCTCTATGTAAAGGTTCTTCCAATCACTGGTTTCGCGAAATCTGCATCAAGGATGGGGGAGCAAACTTTATTCATCTGCTCACCAGAACTGATTAAGCGCAAACTTTCCTGTATGGTGTGTTGCCTATCTTCGCTACTTTGCATTTCAGGAACTTTCTTCGCACAGTGTACCAGAAAACCAACATGGCCGCCTATAATTTATTTAGACTGTTTTGGGTTTGTGTTTACATTGTGAAATTATTTTGTTTAAGTCCACCGCTTGACAATTAATTTTAATCTTATTTTCTATCGATGAAGCCGAAGAAAAATTAGTAAAAATTTCAAACTAATTGCCACAATAGTTACTCGTGTTCTAATTTCTTACTTCTCCTAAAAATGAATGGAATTGTCTAATTTGATACCTACTTTTCCAAATTCACGTAGAGAATATTTGGAGGGCATGGGATAAAGCAATGGTAACCTTCACTTTTCTTTTTGAAAAATGGTTTGAGTACAGTCATATAATGGTAAGTGAACTGAACTGAACTGTGGAAAGAGTTCATGTTAGGAACTACAGATGGCAGCACATTGGCAATTTGCTTATGCGAAGCCTGATTTGCCGGCAAAACAAAATTAATTTTCCTGACGTAATATCGCAATTTATACTCAATGTGGGTTACCATTGTCCCCCTCCCCCATGCCATTCATTTATGAAATTCTACAAATAATTTTTATTAATAGCAAAGTTACGGTCGGACTTTCATAAGTAGAAAGTCTATTCGTTCTAATCTCCCAATATTTTGAAGTACCTTTCAAATTCTTTGCTTTTTTCTTAACATCACTTTTATACAATAAGTTTGAAGCGGAGAAACATTCGAGTGATGGGAAACAATCCTTTGAGTGGCAACGTATGTTTGTCTTTGCCCATGCACTCTGCTTCGGATTCAGGCCCTATTATTACCCGGGATTTCACGTTTCTAGTTCTTAGAAACAAACCCAAAGTCAACAATGAAGGAAAAATAACTATCAGAACTTTTTCAAGCCATGAAGAAAGGTTTCGCATTAGATTTGGTTAAATAGATACATGTTTTTGAATTCACTAATTCCGGACATTTTGTTATCACACTACTTCTACATTCTCATGCAACGAAAGTAAAGCAAATAAGAGCGCTCTGCACTGATGAATAGTACTCAGGAATTCTGCCAGATGCTCTAACACACCCGTCGAAGGTTAAAATTGATAGAAACTATACGAAAATGTATATCTTCGTAATTACACCCAAAAATTTGTCTTTACACCCCCAAATTGAAAATCCTGGCAGAATCTCATGCTAAATACTGGGAAATCTCGAATTATTCATTCAGGGTGATATTTGCGAAGGGATGTTTGCCGGCGGTCGTGTGATCTGACGCGCTATGCTAGCGTCCAAGAATTCTGGCAAGGCCATAGCCTACCAGTAATGTTAAATATAGTAGAACATACAGGCAGAGAACATGAATTTGATCAGCGGGGGAGAACTAGAGGTGGATTTTGAAAATCACCGCATTTATGCCTGGATGGGCCGAAATAAGTTTTACTAAAATCATTTAACAATTAGAGTTTATGGGTCTCTAAGGTTCTGAGGTTCGAATCCCAGGTGGGCTTTGAACGTTTGTGTATTTTAGGAGCTAATAGAGTCGAGACGGGCCGCAGTCATTAGTTACTAAAATGGCTCAACAATTCAAAGAATATTTTACTAGTTAAATTTTATCAAAGAAAACGTTGACGAGGAGCATTTGCCATGCTATAGTGGTATTCCTTGGAAGTTAATACTGACCACATCTATTATATGAAACATGAAATTGTATTACATTACACAGTCTGAAAGAAACTTGATAGATGTCTCGAAATATGTTTAGGGCTTTTTGCCTATCATTATAACTACCTTTTACTAGTAAGTAGCGGCACCTCCCGAAAATGTATGTGGTAGAAATAATTCAGTGATTTACTGTAGCTTGCACAATGTACACTTGGAACTGTAATTGGGACATTACTTTCGGACTATCCTGTTGATTGAAGTCGAGAAGATTATAGGTTAAGTAAACTTAGTTTATTTTATAGAAGCAGGGTTACCATATCACTTTTTTTACCAGTGGAGAATAGTAAAGTTACAAATGGAAGACAGATGCTGATTGTTTCGCTACTGCTCCATTATAAACACTTCACGGACCTTGTACTCTCAGTTTTTTTATGCAATTTCATATTTTATCCATTCTTGACTTTAGATTCAATACGCTAAGTTAACTAAGGTTAGCGTAGGTTGGGTTTTGTTTTGTTTGATTGCTTCAAATACGAAAAAGGTAAGGAGTACAAGGATCATGAAGTGATTACAATGTAGCAGCTCCATTTTTTCTTTCAATGGAGGACAAGTAAGCTAATTTTTGTAGACAACCAGGGCTACCTTTCATCTAAAATCTTATAAACAAAACATTGACGAACAGAAGAATTTCTTACTTTCAAATTTCTGTTTATATAGGACAAGTTACACACATTTTTATTATATGTTTCAATTAAGTAATAAAATTTAATCAAAATGGAAATTGGTTATCAAATGATGAACCATTTGCTTGTTATTTCGGGAACGAACATTTCATTAAAATTAAGAATTTGGATCGCAAGAGTACGAATATGTTCAATTTGGAACTTTTCAAGCTGGTCACTAGAAAACGGAAAACCTTTCAAAATATATAAAAAAAGAGGGAGGACACGAGGACAAGACGAGAAAATGAGGACGTTTGGTAACTGTGATATAAGCCTTATACTCAGGGTTACCAGGCATCCTCCTTTTCCCATCCTCTAAGCTCAGTCCGACAGAATATTATAAATTATATTAATATTTATAACCTCACATTATGATTACATTTTAATCTACTTGGATATTAAAGCAAATTCCTTGTAGGAGATCTTTTTACCTGTAAGGACTGTTGACGACTCTCATAAGTTATACAAACAACATAATAAATATATATTGGAATACTTTAAGCACTTATGTTGCCTCTACCGGAGGGATTAAACACTATTTTTTTTATGTAAAAGAGTACATGTTGTTGCAACTATGCACTTAATAACTATGGAAATTTATTTAACGTTTTCTTAAACTTTATTGTTGTCCATTGTTTTGCATGACTCGTATGTATAAATCTGACAATGCTTTGCTAAATTAATTTCAACGTTAAAAAAATATATCGATAAGTACCGTATTCTTCAGGAACAAAATTAATTTTACTCATACTTCGAATTTCAGTACAGTTCAACAGGAAGAGATGCCTATTTTGAAAATGGCACTATGTACAATAAACGCAATCACCTTAAAACATAATATGCTACTTTCAAACATTATTACAGTATTTTTTGTTCTAAAGACGTGAACTTATGAAAAATACTTATTTTAATACGAAACAAAGTAAAAAGAATATTAATTTTATAGGGTAATATGGTGTGGCGTGGTGACGTGACACCCATAACAAGAAACGTGGTATTTGAAAGTAGTCCAGCTCCTTCAATGTGAAACATTCCTGGAAAACGCCAGGCAACCTAGCTGCCTGATTTTTTCAAACCAAGTATTATTAAGTTTTTTTTAGGAATATTGGGAGTAAAGATAAAAATTGACACCTAAAGCGAGATTTGAACAAAGGTCGTCCAGTTTGCAGTCAAGCACCTTACCGTCTGGACCACGCTGCCAATCATAAGGACATAGGAGATCAAAACATCATATAGTGTCAAAAATGGGTTACTTGAACTTCGAAGACGTAAACTATAAGTTACTCTCACGTTCTACGTCACGTTTTAATCACTGTTTCTATTTGTCAGTATTAGGAATTTATCGGAATACTCGGCCTCTCTTTACGTGGGGAGTTCCATTTGGAACCATAAATGGAACAGTCACAGGTGGTGTCTGTTAAAGGTGATGTGCATCGCATATAATGAAAAAAAAAAATGATAGAACCTGGCTTTTGCTAACATTTATTCGTTCGCTATCGCTCACTCGACATACTGTCCGTGATTCTTGTAACAAAACATTAATGGTACTAAGGATATAAACATGTGAAAGTAAGATAATAGTACCATGATTCCGATTCATGAACCTGTGACTTAGTTAGTTCGGAAAAGTTACTCCTAACGTAAACTAAAGTAAAGGCTGATTTACATGCACGCTTGCGTTGTTTGCTTTGCTTGCGATTAGAGTAGCCACTTGAAGCACGTGTTTTATTACGAAATACGTAGAACACGCAATGAAACGCGTGTTTCAATCGCAAGCAACACAAGCATCATGAAATCAAGCCCTAATACATATTGTTTCCTCATTTCTGCGAAGATAAACAATCAAGTTGGAGGCAGCAATCACTTGATTTGAATTGTGTGTATGTGTGCGCGCACACACACATGTATTGTTACGGTAAGGAACCACTTTCTCTTTCTGCTCATATGCGCAAATCACACTGAAACTTAAATTTCCCTATAACATAATTTCCCTATAACTGGGCGCTTATTCACGATTCCTGTCAATAATTATAAATACCGACATCGCTCAGAAGCATTAGCGGGTTTAACAAGGAACCTTTACAATGTTTTAACAGTCTTAGGTCGACTCTCTTCCTACAATACTTTCTGTGTCAGTTCACGTTCATCACTCATAAAGCTCTAGGCGTTTAAAACCTACACAATGCATCACCACATCTGTAACGTTATTTCCATGAAAAGGCAGGAGAGACGCTACATTCGTTTCCTCGTTAGCATTTGACTATGTGAAAGTGTATGCACAATCACTACCGACTTTGCGAGCGTAATGAAACTACTGCACGATACTGCAAAGGTTTCAATTGACTTTTCACCGACATTGGAATCAACGCAAACGTGTTTGAAAAAGACTCCTCAGGAAAAATATGTACACAGTTATTGCACATTTTCGTGCACGAAACCAAAATGAAATATTTCATTGTTAGGAAGTTTAAAAGCAAGGAATAAATATATTCATGAACCAATATTTAGTAGGAATACAAATCAAGGATTGTCACGGTCTTTAGAAAATCCTCGCGTTGATCAAAGTATGTTGATCAACAAGATCTAAAGTAGACGTTCCATATATTAGATCTTGTTCATCAACATGATATGTTGCAATGTTGGTAAATAGCCAATTGAAAAACGTGTTACTTCACGTAATGATACTACTGCACGATACCGCACAGGTTTCAATCAAAAACATCGGAACCATCGCAAGCAAGTTTGAAAAGCATCCCTCACGATAAAATTCTACATAGTTATAGCACATTTTTGTGCACTAAACCAAAATGAAAGATTTCATTTGCAAGAAAGGCAAGCTTCTTTGAAAAGAGACACTGAAGTTTAAAAAATACTCGATTTTTAGATAATCTTCGCGAGAATAAATATGTTGCTGAATAAGATATAATAGAATATGGTACTACGTTTACTTCAGACCTTGTTGATCAACATGCTTGATCACGCGAGGATTTTCTAAAGACAGTGACAATCCATGATTTTTACTCCTACGTAACACTGGTTGATGAATATGTTTGGTCTTTGCTTTCAAACTTCCTAACAACAATTAAATTGTTCATTTCGATTTGGTGCACATAACTTTGTACAAGTTTCTCGCGATGGCTCCTTTTCAAAGAAGCTTGCGATCGTTCCGATGTGTGAGAGTAGTCAACTTAAACCCGTGCGGAATCGCACAGTAGTTTCATTATGTGATGTACCACGTGTTTCAATTGACTATTTACGAATATAGCCAGGAAAATTGCACAATTGCAATCACACAAATTTATAGCCAGGAAAATTGCGACAAACTATCAAATTTTATCCTCAATATTATAGCTACGACGTTTTTCTAAGTATTCGCAAAATCGTAACTAATTGATTAACGTCCCTCTGTTTGATAATCTGGTCACTTCCTCTTTTGTGTATGTGTTACGTAATTTAACTCTGCGTTGTTTGATTGTGACTGATTAGCTTCCAAATCCTCTAACACACAGTCCAATCCCACAGGCAGGGGACTAAGCCCCATAAATTTTCCTTGTCCCAATACAAGTAGTAACTACAAAACAAGGTTTCTCAACACGGTTAAACAGGATAATCGACAGATTAATTACAGTCAGTACAGACTTTTACCTGGGTTTTCCCACCCTCATACATCCATGGTTTATCTCGTAAACTATACAGTTCGTTAGAAGTTATTAAGGTTTTTTTTTCTACAGAATATACAATATTGAATATTCTGATTTTCCCACTCTGTCATGAAAACTCTTGTCGCGCTTTCCTGTCTTCTTATTTTACCATCTTTTTCACTTACCGATATGTGCTAGACGTCTTCGTAAAGCTCGAAACCACACCAGTGCCAATGACTATACTGCGCTGCAATTGCAATAGGCAAATTTGTGGAGAGCATTAATTTGGGCATTGCCCGCAGTCATATCACAGTTCATTTAAATATTTTATTCTAAACTTTTGCTATATAAACTGACGTCCCATGGTGGTGTAATGGACAGCATACCCGGCTGGCAACCAGGAGTTCCGGGTTCGTGTCTCGGTCGCGGCGGTTGTCAATTTTTTTGTGTTAATATCAATATTGACCTAACACAAGGTTCTGGTAAAAAAAAGGAATTACAAGAATAATGTTACTTAACAATATGTCGTAATTCCTTAGTTAACCTCAAAATAACACAAAAAATATTTAGAGAATATGCTATTATATACGTATTTCAGTACATGCAAAAGTAATGCAGGTGTTGAGACTAGTTTTTCTTCGAGGGAGCAGTTGCTTCCCCCCTCCCGAAAGCATGCCTGAAAGTAGCAAGTAGTTGGCGGCTAGCACAAAGGGCGTTTTTGAAGGGGCCTTTTTATCTTGCAAATAAACCTATCGATGTTTTAAACTGATTCTTCGACCCAACTAGCTGGAGAAGTAGGGTTGTAATTGGGACCGAGGACCGACCGTATTTATGCAGTGATACTCGCAACACCGACAGTACTTTTGTAGTGACTGAGAGACTGTAGTGACATCTACATCGGAATAGACAAACTGACGAAAGGTGTAAAAAAAAGAAAGAAAACTTGCTAGATCCGCTCCGAAGTAGGAGAAGACCTTTTGATGTCTGCGTATTATGCTGTTTACGGGGTCGCAGAATAACATCGAAAAGAATAAGGCCGAATTGGAATAAGTCCGAAAAAATCGCTAGCGATGAGCGATCGCGTCGCATCGCATTGGAATAACACCGAAATGAATAAGACCGATTGGAATAAAGTCGAAAGGAAACAGGTCGATTGGAATAACACCGAAAAGAAATACATCGATTGGAATAAAGCCGAATGGAATAAGACCGATTGGAATAACACCGAAGGGAAATAGATCGATTGGAATAACACCGAACTGAAATACTCCGATCGGAATAAAGCCGAAATGAATAACGCCGATTGGAATAACACCGAAAGGAAATGCATCGATTGGAATAAAGCCGAATGGAGTAAGGCCGATTGGAATAACACCGAAAAGAACAAGTTCGATTGGAATTAAACCGAAATGCGTTAACTGGGTCGCGGAATAGCATCGAATGGAATAACATCGATTGGAATAAAGCCGAAAACTACGTCACAGAAGTAACTTTAAAAAAATCACAGTACAGATTCGATTCAGGAAAATCACTCTTTGATCAATTAACTTACAACCGTCATTTATATATAATTATAACGTTTACAGTGTTGCACTGTCGAGTTCTGATGGTAATTTAGACTTTTCGACTTTATTCCGAACGTTCATGGAATAAAGTCGAAAGTGGTTTAACTCAAATAAAACCGAAAGTAAAGTCACTCTCCAACGTCTTTCCAAGTAGTGTGTTCTTTCTGCCAAAAGATGGCATGACAGTAGTAAACTTTTCGACGTTATTCCAAACGTTCATGGAATAAAGTCGAAATTGAATTAACTGGTATAAAACCGAAACTGTCCAACGTCTTTCCAAGTGTTGTGTTCTTTCTGCCAAAAGATGGCATGAGAGTAGTTTCTCATCATTAAAAACACTCGTTTAGAAGAAGTCCTTCAAACTTTCTTTGAAATTATTACATTTCTTTTCAATATAAAGTGTTCTAAATAAAGATCTTAATCCCATAAGGCAATAGGCATCCATGTTCTTAGAGCAGTTTCATACTTTTATGGAATCGAAGTTGGCAGTATTCAAAAATTTAATCTTCTTGCACGATCGGTTGCTGGCTCTAAATCTTAAATCGCAATTTTTTGAAACACAGCAAGAATTAAGTTTCCTTCTGTTAAGCTGTGTTATAATGAATAGTTTTAATCAGTGTTCGATTTGACATGGGAGTTCCCTGGCACCTCTGACAATCGCCCAATGTGACATACATGTCGCACACACCCTATCTACGAACCCTCAAAACATACCGTTATCAAAAATCATCTCCAAATTTTCCGCCAATCACATCAGTATACTGGGAAGAGAAGAGAGGAGAAAGTATTCCAAATAAATAAGGACTGTTCTGCAACCCCCTTGTTATAAGTTTCCCTTTTTATTTATTTATTAGTTATTTTTATATATTTGTGGTTTATTTATTATTACGTATTTATTTATCTAAAATATTTTTGCGTCTAGATTCAGTTTCCTTTTTAGATATGTAGTTTGCTGTTGAAAGTTTGTTATAGAGTTTTAGTTGACTAGGATTGTGGCCTGTGAGCAAAGGATTGTGATTGGTTGAAATTTGTTTATTTTTAGAAAGTAAACGATTTCTGGGATGTAATTAACGGAAGACGTAGAAAGGATCTCTTGGCCTTCTGGTGTTTATTAAGAAACTTATAATGTTGATTAGTGGCTTAGTATTTCATCTGAGGAAGGTGTTGTTAGAACATCGAAACTGTAAAGCTTGCTGTATGTGTTTACAGTAAAGTTAAATCTAATAGCCTTGTCAGCCTGTTTTAATTAACTTGTCTCGAGTAATGACTTTTCTAACTTCTGCACACGAAACACGTCATCTTTGTTATTGGTCGTGGTTACGGTGATAATTTCAAGAAGACTTCGTTAAGTTACAAATTTAACCTATCAAAATCTAAGCAGATAAGCTAAGATTTTGATACTTCAATTTTCTTCCAGTTATTTATTGCTATAATGTAATTATTATAGGGTTTTCCTCAGGGGTGTACTACTATCGGAACGCCATTCCGGCACTAAATTTTAGGAGAAAAATGTTCCATTTTACAAAAAAAAATATTGACACTTTAACAGTCTAATGAATCTTATCATTACCCCTACACGTACGAGACTGACAGTGCCACATGTGTCAAGTTTAATGGTTGCAAAATTGCGCGGCCCAAACTTGAGAGACTGAAATCCAGATCCATATGTAAAAACGTGACTGCGAAAACACCGAACTGCAGATGACACCAGAACAAGACAAGCAAAACCAACTAATTGGAGGATTTTAATCCACTTGATAAGTTTTTGTAACACATTAACATTTGGAGTAAAATAAAAGGTTTTGTACAATGGCATATCTTTAAATGCTTCTTATTCAGTTTCTAAATATTAAGCTTTTCAAATTAGTTGATAAAGTATTCTATATTTTGTCAATATTTACAATTTTGTGTTATGCCTATTCCTCACTTCACAGTTATTGGTAAGACATATGGTAAAAATTGAAACGTTCCGGCCGGTATTGGAAAGTTTACGAGTGCATCCCTGAATTTTCCTTCTTTAACAATTAGAAGGATGTTTATAGACTCCTTAGGATGTATGATTACCATACCAGTTATTGGTATTAGCGGAAGGGGGGCAATTTCACTGGTACGCCATTTTTTGCACAGTGCCCATTTAATTGGAATTGGGGCAAATAGAATTTTTAGATTTCTAACATAGCCATTTTTACCTTTAAGACGCAAAAATATGATGACTAGCATTTCCACGTAGTGCATGGCTTCACAGGAACAAATATTTGGTAATGGGGTCAACTACTAGCAAGGGCGCCAATTTCTGTGTAACTTTAGAGGGGCCCATTGAGATGTCTGTTTTGTTGCCAGATAAGGGTCTAGGTAAAATATAGTATATCCATAATAAAATAATAGTATGCATATAGTCATTATAAAGGCTTCCTCAGGCCCAGCTATTACGGAATCTAACTATGTTTGTATAACGTTATAAAAATGTTCACCAAACCATTTTATGATCTAATTATTAAGAACAAAGTTTCTGCTGTCACTAGAAAATGAACTTTGGAAATAACATAAACTAATGCTAATCTATGCAGAGGATTTTCTCAGCTTTTCCAAATGTGTTCTCATTCTGTCCGGCTCACCCTTCCGCCGCGCTACTACTTTATTGGACAAATATTCTTTTTCTTTTTTAATTCTCGGTTCTGGAACTCGACAGGCATGGTTCAAGAAGCTTCTGTCTTACCTACAGCGGACAAGTTCAATAAAGAGGAAAAACAGACTGTATCACATGCAAAACGTGGCCTATTTCGAAATCTCTTACCTTTTATGATAATTTGGATACCTTAGGTAGAATGCTATAGAAATAACT
>JAGDQP010067944.1:0-11087 GCA_022664845.1 Lepisma saccharinum
TTGTCCGGAAAAAAGTTTAATTGAAGTTAAGCTTATGATGAGCTACTTAAAACTTCATTATTTGGTATTAACGAGTAATATATTTAATGATCGCTAGATGGCAGCCAAAGCAGTTGAACTTTCAGAGGTGAAAGAACTATTTTACTAATTGTTATTTGTGAAGACTTTTACATTGTTTACATATAGTTTTATTATATACAAGTAATTTCATTTGTGTATCATATTTCGAAAGTATATTGAATGTTTAAAACGTAGTAAAATTAACTATTTCATGCATGAATGATAAAAGTTAGGTGCTATCAGTATACCAAACACAGGGGCCCCTGACGATGAATAATAATAGTACTTCCGGTGGTAAGTCTGAAAATGAAACTCCTATGTGGAAAATAAATTCTCGCTAAGCTACAGACGTCAATTGCCTATCTGAAAATGTTTAAGTGCTGTAACATAACGCCTTTAAGTTTTATTTGCAATCAACCATTAACATAAGTAAGGTCACCATATGTATGTATTTTGTACAGATGTACAGACGCCCTTATGCGTAAATTAACTAAATGCCCATACTTTTCATTTAACCAATTATCGAATGTTCATTATTTTAAACCCATATATTCCCGTAAGTACATATAAAAGACTTCGCGTGTATGTGTTTGTATTAAAAAGGCCCTGTATGAGTAATCAATATATTCAATAAGCCAATCAACTTTGTTATAGCCTACCAGTGTTCTAGATACACCAATGTATTAAAACGTTATGACAAAAAAAGAAAACACATCCTGAGACCTTGGCAAGAATAATTACGTATGACTAGCATTAAGTGTATTTCATATTGTTGACGGAAGTAATTGTCCAGTTTCATTTTATTTAATTAAATAGCCTTTAGGCTAATTTGTCCGTATTTAGTCTGCAACTATTGTGGTAACCCTAACATTAGGAACTTCAACTGGTAAGTTCCTTAACATATAAAAAGCGTGTACAATAGCCGGCCGGGTGGACGAGCGGTCTGCGGCGGTAGGCCATCGGCTCGAAGGTCCCGGCAGGGCCAAGGGTGTGGATTTTAAAAGCTAAAGGCGAATCGTGACGGGCCGAAGTCCAGAGTAACTACACTGGACCATATAAAAAAAGTTTACAAGTTTTTGCATGTACAATACTTTTCACCAGCCCCTCACTTTGTTTTTGTTATATTTCGGAAACGGTGAAGGGACAAACGAAATCATTTTCGGCACAAACGAAGCACAAACAAATGACGAAAAGAAATTTGAAATTTGAAGATGGTGGGAGGTTGTCGTTTCATCAGCCCTAACTATGTTTTTGTTAAATTTCGGAAACCGTGAGGGGGCAAACGAATTTTTTTCGGGACAAAATGTGGGGGGGCTGTCGTTTCACCAACCCCTCACTTTGTTTTCGTTATATTTCGGAAACGGTGAGGGTACAAACGAATTTTTTTTCGGGGTAAACGCGGACAAACGAAGCACAATCGAACGGTAAAAAGAAATTCTGAACTTGAAGAGGTGGATGGCCAGCCCCCCCTTTGAAATCAGTATATTTCGGAAACCGTGAGGGACAAACAATTTTTTTCGGGACAAACGGGGACAAACGAAGCACAATCGAACGGTAAAAAGAAATTTTGAATTTGGAGATGTGGGGGGACTGTCGTTTCACCAGCCCCCCCACTTAGTTTTTGTTATATTTCGGAAGTGACGAGGGGACAAACGAAACTTTTTTCGGGACAAACGGGGACAAACGAAGGACAAACGATTGGGAAAGAAATATTTTGAGTTTTTTAAACTGGGGGGGGCTGGTGAAATGGATCTGCAAAAGAATACTGCACCAACTTCGCAGAGTTGTGCATTTATTCTTCGAATATGATTTAAGTCCCTCGTACACGATTCAATAAAGCTTGAACAAGAGCGTTGAACAAGCAATTGGATGAAAATGACGTCACGAGTCGGAGACTCCACACAGTCAATCTCTTGAATCATCTTGAGTCTTCTCATCCAATTCGTCCTATTTAGAACCTGTCCTATTTTTATTGAATTCAACGCAGTGATCTAAAAATCACATCGCTGGTGACTTGAATACGTGACAACTGTGCTTCCGGAATGCTAAAAATTAAAATGTGAACATGGAGCAGGGATTTTTTTAAGCCCTTGTTTTTATGATGCGAAATAAAGATATTATCAGAAAAACAAAATAAAATAAAATAAAGTATCGCTACAAGAAATTCCATCGCATCTTGCTGAGGTAAAGTGTACCTGATGTTTCTTCTGTAGTTTTTGTACAATCACTATTGCAAAACAAATTGATACAGAGGGTTTACTATAATTTCTAATAAAGTTTGTATTGTATTTAGAAGCAGTAGGATATTAATATTTAAAGTGCCACTGAGTTGCTCATAATTTATGTGGAAAGGTCGAGTTGTTATTTACTGTATGTAGGAATTTCAAAGTTGCTAAACATAGAAGTATCTGGGTACACTTTACTATACGGCACAAAACAATGTAATCTTCTCCAACGTATGTGAAAGTGTTGTAACTTAAAATATAACAAAGTTTCGAGTCATGGAAGTATTAAATTAGAGTGAAATAGCGAACAGTACTTGTAACTACTTTGCTGCTTCCACGTTGATGAGCGAGCACATTAAACCATGCATGAAATAGCGAAAAGTACTTGGAACTACTTGGCTGCTTCCACGTTGGTGAGCGAGCACATTAAACCGTGCATGAAATAGCGAAAAGTACTTGGAACTACTTGGCTGCTTCCACGTTGGTGAGCGAGCACAATAATTTGTGTTTGAAGTAGCGAAAAGTACTTGGAACTATTTGGCTGATTCCACGTTGCTGAGCGAGCACATTAAACCGTGCATGAAAAGCGAAAAGTACTTGGAACTACTTGGCTGCTTCCACGTTGGTGAGCGAGCATATTAAACCATGCATCGCATATAATAAAAAATCTAACTTTCTTAAACCCGCCTTTGCTTATTCAAAATTGTGGCCATGATTTTTGTAGCAAAAAAAATGTCATTCATAATACGACGCCATGCTATTAATATTCCGCCGCATCCCTACAATCTGCATATAGTAATGAACGCAAATAAATCTATTCCGACACGAAGTATGCCTCCACATGGCGCTATCTTGATCAACTGGAGTGCGTATGTAACGAAATAATAATAAAATATGCATTTCCACTTTGGATTGTTAGTTGTCGTTAGATGTTTATAGAAGTTCGTGTAACCGGAAATAAATAAAAACTTATAAGAATTGAAAAGAGTTTTGAATAAAGCAATAAAAAGTCGATGTTCGAGGCATCACCAACTACGGAATCGCAGCCGTTAATCAGGTTATTATTTTATTAAAAGCGACGCATATCATGTTTAACATTCACTCCATGCTCCCGCTTTCAACGCAGAAAGAGCAAACCGACTCATGTGCTTTTGGCTCCTTCAACTTCCGCTTAACTTATCGAATCGTGTACGAGCACCATCCAAGCACTTTTAACACTACTTGGATACAAACCTTTGATTATTCCAGTTGGATCGTGTACGCACTCATCCAACTGCTTGTTCAAGAATTTGATTCTATGTATATTGAATCGTGTACGAGGGGCTTTACAGAATAACCGTTTGAAGTATCCCATGATAATCCGTGAAAATTTTCAGTTAGCCATTCACAGTTTTTGATGGCCTATTGCTAATTCTACCGTTTCACATGGAAGTTTTACCGTACAATGAAACATTAACGTAGCATCACTTGATAGTATACAAAATTCACGTGCAATAAATTCAGAGGATGACATTTTAAAACCTTGCATATCAATAATATATTCTCTTGAACAAATTAAAGTTTTTACTGGAATAAATTGTTGTTCAATAGTTGGAATTAGTTGAGCAATAAATTCTGTATCTTGAAAAAGATTTCTACATTTCTTAAAAAACATATTCACTGAAATAGTTAAATGTCCTTGTTTCTTACAAATGTCATAATAACCAGTAAATGTTTTATGATCATTTACATGATTCATTAAATATTTTGATATAACAGATCCAGTATTGCACTGATATATACATTGGTGGGTAATGTTTAATGTACATCCACAACAAAGAATTGGATTTTGTTGTAAATAGGTTTTTACTGTTACTGTTTCAAATCTACATGAGTTTAAAATAAACAAAGCATTGCAAAAGGTACACTCCATCTTCTTTCACATTAGCAGTTCAAATAACGAAGTCAGTGTTTTCAGGACCGTATAATATATCTTTTGAAATTAGTTTATCTCTTACCTCTTCTACTTTACGTTCAAGTAAGTTTCGCAATCCACATTCAAAACTTACTATTCAAAATTCACCAGAATAAATAAGCATTATATGTCTGCATATAATTACCAAGTTTAAGCACTGCGTTCCAAGTACGATCGTTTAAAAATTCACTACGTTCAAGTTCATTCAACTCCCAACTGAGACAAGCGTGTGCTAACTGATTAGGAATATTATAAAAACAGGCAGTACAAATTAAAGGTGTATTAAGACAATTAAAATTGTCTATGGCGCTCCAAATACAAAGTTCTTCAATAACATTAATCCCGCACTCACAAGTCGGAATATTAGGTTTTCCATCACTTTCACAAGAAAAAGTTTCAGCAGCATGTAGGTTTAATTCAAAAGAATTGTTCAAAGTTAGTGAACATTGAATCTGGAAATCACAATTAGAGAAAACAAAGTTTGATTCACTAATATTTTCTGCATTATGTAAATCACTTTCAACAGGTCTTGATAAAACAATGTTTGATTCACTCTGGGAATCCGGTTCACTGTTACTGAAAATTCAATAGGACAATCAAAACTGGTCACTAATGAAGGACTAAGAGACCTATTTTCAATATGCACCAAAGTTAATGCGGCACGTTCTGCTTCCTGCACCGCACAAACAAAACTGTTTGATGAGTAACTCTCATCACACTACAATAAGTTTGCGAAGACATAATAAACTGAGACTGGTTTACCTGCTGCTGCTATAAGTCTATTCCTGCAACTACTGATGGAAACCAATCACCTTCTTACTTTTCATTTTCCAATGTAGAAGCACTTTCACTTTTAGATGGGGGAAAGGTATTAGTCAAACCATAAACTTCACCTTTAATTTTCAATAATAATAAAATAGTACGTTAAGTTTTTACACATGTAATAATAAATAATCTTTTAATGTAGTATCTATATAATAAAGTTTGATAATTCATCTTGAACTACCAGAAACTGAAAATACAACTTTCACAAAAGTTTTGCAAGTGGTCAATAATAATCTTTCCACTCACGTGCAGCAAATCTGTCCTTTATGAGTAATTCTTCACGTTGTTTCACTATTTTGTTTCCCAATAGAAAACAAGTCCATAATCAAAATTAGCTTTTAAATAATTAGATCCAGGATGAGTATTTACAAAGCAATTAAATATCTCATCTATATTTTTTGGATTTAATAATACACGATAAACACTATCATTCAAAAGCTGAAGACGGTTCTCTTCACTTAAAGGTGTTCCACGAATTAAATATCCCATACCCTCATGTTAACTTTTATCCTTATTCCAAAATGCACATGCGGAACAAAGTAAAATGTCTTTAGTGTTCCAATTACAAATTGATTTTAGTATACAAGGTTGATCAACCCATTTTGATCGACATCCACAGGAAGGCTTTGGAAGCAAAGAAGATTGTAAGTTAACAATGCAATTTTCACTACCGTTCTGTTTCATGGTTACAACAAGACTGAAGCTTTAATTATTAACTAGGTCACTAAACAGCTAGGTAAAGAACAAGATTCAACTTGTCTTCAGCATAAAACATGGTAAGAAAAATACAATAGTGAAATATCACCGATGGTCTAGTCTATTCAATACTTAAAAAAACTATGTTAACAATAAAATCAAGGTAGCTAAACGTCAATGCTATGTATTGTGCATAATCATATAAACACTTAATTATTTATATATTTCATGTAAACACTTTTATAACTTTACTTATTCGAAGTTCTTCAAGTAAATTCAAATTTTACTTCATCCATTCGAAGTAAAAGTAAATTGCGAGGAAATTCCTCAAATAATTCAACATTATCAAAATCCATATAATTTTAAAGATAAACTTCATCCACTCTGAGTAAAAGTAAATTGCGAAGAAAATATCCAAAAATTTCAACAGTGTTAAAATGAACATGGTTCGAAGAATACACATGATTAATATGAATAAATTCACAGCATCCATTATTAGTCTATATGTACGTCCCCTCAAAGACCTTTTTTCAACTATAGATCGTGTAACACAACGATGTCTCTGGCGATTGAGAACATTATAGAAACATTCAGTGCACAATAAGGGACAATTGTTTTTATATTTCCAATTTTCAATAGCTTCTAAAATACAGTGGTCATCAATCGTATAATTCACACATCCGCATGATTTTCAATTTCACTAGAACACATGGTGGTAGTTGAAACTTCAATGTCCTGTACAGCACTATCAATTTCCTCAGCACTAGAAACACAATATTCTTCATCACTGTCTGAACTGAATTCTACCTCTAAACTTGAGGTAGATGCACTGCGGGAAAATACGGAAACCATTCTCCGCCATCGCCTTCATCCGCACTACGATCTTCGTAAAAATGCATGATACCTTTACTAGTGTCGCAGCACAACTGTCCACAAAAATTTCAAAGTAAATAACTTTACACGTCATGACCTATTTTGTAACAAGATTCAACTGGTTCCGTAACCACCTGCACAGTAAAATTCTTGCAAATGCCGGAGCGTGTCCATACACGAACCGAGCCTCAAACCATATGTTTCCTTCTGCAAAACAGCGCAGCTGGAAGACAACTTGTTCTATCTTGTCTAGAACATGAAAAGAAAATTTCTCTTGAATAGAGCACCAAAAAATGTAAAACAGTAAATGCATTGTTAAAGAAACAAAAATGTCAATCAATTGGCGCCGTTGTCAATAAAACGCCAGACATAAAGAGAAACCTCCTCCCGAGTAGTATAGCTGCGATTTAACAAAAATAAATGAACACCTGCACAGTCAAATTCCACCGAGCATTAGCGGAAATGCAAAACTACAAAGAGCACGATCCAAGCCTCAAACAATATATTCCTTCTCCTCCAGAACACCAGAGCTGTGAAACGACTTGTTTTATCTTGTTTCAAAGAAACTCTGCGCGTGCATCAAACATCGAAAGATATAGCAAGACAACATTAGTTGAGCACTGAATCTTCTATGTGTAAGACACACCAACTGTGTGGTGCGCGATGACGGCGAATGCATTCTCCGTCAAAATAAAATAATGAAACCCGCTCCCAAATAAATCAAAGTCCTCAATAAAAATCTATATACTCTATTAAATGTAATCTTCCACGTAGCGTTCTATAATTTTCCGCGATGGGGTTTTTATACCAAGTTTCGCGGCAAGGGAAGGGCGACGGGTCCTATCATCGCTTGCGAGCCGGCCAACAAACAACAAAATGGCGGAGGACAAATTAAAAACAATTTTTTTTTTAATTAATTCATTGATTAATACTTATCTTCTCCATTACTACATATACTGCCTCAATAGTTCAGGAGGATATACTCCACCCCTCTAACACCTCTCTGCAAGCACCACAACCTGCTACATCTATTTCTATAGGCGAAAAAAACGATTTAAAAGTCCCTAAAAGTGTGTCCTCTTCTACTACTTAGGTACATCTTTAATCCATTCTCAACAAAAAAAGACAGTTTTCAGACAATCTGATTATACTTCAATAACACAAAAATAAACAAACCCCGTAACAGTTTCGAAGGTATAAAGAATTGCCTTTGTTATATAGTGGAGTATGAAGAAGGAGATGGTATACTCCCGAAACGGTTACGCTTTAGTTTTCTTTGTGCTATTACCGTATAATCAGCCTAGTAAAAAAAATTATTTTCTTTAGAAGATCTGTCTAGTCACTCAGCCATTTCTACTGGATCGATTTTTATTATTTAAAAATATGTTAGTATTTAATATTTACGCCTAGCTTTGTTATCAAAGATTCCCATCCCCCTTTTCGGATTCGAAATGAAAGAGAAGGTCCTGTTGCAACATCTTGTGTCCTCTTTTCTCAAGAAATTAGTTCCCAGTTGCTCTCCCGAACTAACTTGGCGGCGCTTTGTCATATGGGTCGAACCGAGCCCCGAGTTTTAAAAAAGGATATTCTTAACACTACCCTATTAATGCACCGAAATCTGTGGTATGAAATAGAATCCAATCGTGGATTGTACTTACTGTCTGATTAACAAATATATTTTTATTATTTTATTTTTCTAATTTCCCGAAAAATACCCGATCTTTACATTACCTTCCAAAATACCCTCAGCACGTAGAATTACCCGAAAATCAGGTAATTACCCGCCAATTGGCAACGCTGTTTTTAAGAGTAAATTGTAAAGAGTTACTGGGTATTGGGTTATCGATACAAAAGAAGAGAGTGTGTAACGGTGATTTCCATAGAGATAGGAAAAAAATAGAGAGAACATACATAACGTCACATGAAGTCAAATTCCGGTCCATCGGCAGCCATCTTGTGTGGCCCCATTAGAGTCCCTTTATGCCGAGTACTGTGAGGATTGCCTTTTTCAATAGGAGAATGAGTGCACCTCAGAGGCAATACTCGAAAAAGAGGGTCTCTAAATATGGGGCCAGTTAATATGGCCGAAATGCCTCGTCCCTTCTCTCTAACGGCTTCATTCCCGTCTCCTAAGGTTCCCTCTATTTATATTCCTAACTCTATGGTGATTTCACATAGAAAAATAACTGTAGTGCGGGTAGCGAATAACTCTTTCTTTCGTTTCATGTGTAACCTTGCAAATGCTAAAGTTTATTTTGGTATATCCATGCTAAAAAAAAAAAATCGCATGTCTTTATTTGACAGTTTTTGACAAATAATATTTTTCTCCTTGGATTCTGGCTTTCGTTAATTGTTGTACTTGTAAAGACTGCGAAAACGAATATTTCCTGAAATTTTGTCACAAAAATATTAATTAATAAGGAAACTAGAAAGAAAAAAAACTAAATATTTAGAAATTGTCGAAAAATTTCTGTCAAAAAGTCAGATATTTGGCAACATAGGGAAATTCACAGGGAAATTTAGAGGAAAAAGATGGGAATTTTTTTCAACTCGCCGCAACAGTCCATAACCAAAAAGAGTAGATAGTATTCATAGATAGATAACAGTCCTCATTAGATCTATGTCCATAACTTTTGGATAAGTGGATTGGAGCTGGTTGAAGGTGGTCGTGCTTGACCAGCTCTATACAGTGTGCATTCAACTTAGAAACGTAGTGAATCTAAGTGGTCAGAACTTTGATACATACTCAGAACACAAAATAGTTATAGCTAGTGAAGCATAATCCATTTAGTTTTTTCGAGTTACTCACAGCATTCAGCAAATCAACATGGAACCAGCACATTCCGTACGGCAACACTTAAAGTTGATTGCCACACCGTCCCACACAGCAAATTTTTTTTTTTTTTTAGAACTGCAATATTTTTTTTTCGATCTACCTGCACGGCTACGCACGAATGTCTCATTTCAGTATTGACAAAAATTGTCATGACGTCATACTTAGCTAGTTGTAGCTACTTGTATATAATGACAAATAAGAGTGCCAAGAAGAAGTTTCTTTACATTTACCAATTTAGCGTATTTGTAGAGTGTCGGAAAGCTAATCCGAAGAACCCGGGATCGAATCCAGGTCTAGTTTTGTTTATATTTTCTTCTTTACGAAAAATAACCTTTCTCTTTTTTATGTAGATATGCAACAGGAAATTTAATAAAATTAATGACCAAGGGCACTTGGATGTTAGGTAAGGTCAGGTACGGTGTTTTTTATTGCATACACGGTTAAATCAGGTTTTTCTCCACAAGTAGGCAATAGTGACGTCATCACAATTTCTGTCAATACTGAAATGAGACATTCGTGGCTTGGCAGCCATAGGAGGACTAAAGTATTACGTCAGATTCGGCAGGTAACCCGCCATGTTACAGTCTAAACAAACGGGTGTTTAGCAGTAGGTTTGTAGTATTCGATATTCAACAACTCGTTATGGTTTTGTGCTTTGTGCCAGATTGTAATCATTACAATGAAAGAGGCATGTATCCAAGGGACTGAAACTAGAAAAGTAAGTGGAAGGAGCCAATTACGTAAGCAAACAAATTTCTAGCAATGCCATTGAACGCAATTTTGAATACATTGATATATTACCTTTGTATGTGTTTCAAATACATAAATTACCGGAATAAAAATTAGCTACTCAGCTCAACCTATATATGTACTGTTCATATGTCCTTTCTTACACTTTCCCTCGTATGTGCATCAAGTCTCGGTCATATGTAAGCAAACGTACATGTTTGGAATGCACAGCATTTTCTACTCTCAATAAGTTTCCGCTCGTCTCCGAAATAATCAATCGTTCGAAAAATATTAAAAGCCATTACTTCCACAACTGATTTTCTACCTTTCTGCTGTCCAATTTACTGTTTGTTTATACTTGGCCTCCGGCGTTGCCATGGTAAACCAACAGGATGTGGCGTCAAGACTTCAGTTCTCCAATGGCAACATATTTGAAACACTTCCGGTACGAATAGCCCACTCTTGCGTATCTTGAACTATAACAGCGAAAAACACCTCTGTAAAGGGTATATAATCTTTGGTAGTAACTGATGCTTGAATTTACATTCATGTGAAAACCAACAACTTCATAAAGATTCCGGTTGAAAATCCGGTATTTTTTGTGGCACTGGATGGTAATCTGTTTAATAGACATTGGCAACCCTGCTGAAAAATAACACTTTACGAATTCACTATTCAGTCGCTGATGTTAAATTTGTTTATGTAACTTATAGCTACGGGATGGAGAATGAGCAGACTTCGGCTATCTTCGGACGGGGTCGCGGAACAAGCGCGAAACGGAATAAGCGCGAAACGGAATAAGAGCGAAACTTTCGCTTTAGTTCCTTTCGCGCTTGTTCCTATCGCTCTAATTCCGTTTCGCGCTTATTCCTGTCGCTCTAGTTCCGTT
>JAGDQP010067945.1:0-11087 GCA_022664845.1 Lepisma saccharinum
CTAATTGATGGTCAGTGTCACCTTCCGCTCCTCTGTACGACCTAACATCCATTGTGTTGGTGTGTTCTCGTCTGTCTACTAATGCGTGACCGATCTAGTTGAGAGTTTTGCCGTCCGGAGATACCCAAGTGTATTTGTGTATGTCTTTGTGTTCAAAGTACGTGCTCTTTACCAGTAAGGTTTTCGAAATCGCGAAAGCTATCAGTCTTTCTCCATTGTCCTTGGTCTTTTTGCGAAGGCTCTATTATGTCTATAAAATATTGTAGCATCTCTCGATCTCGATCTACTTAACTTTTTTGTTTGGACCACCAAAAGGGAGGTAAAATTTTGTTTCGCAAAATTATTTTCACAGTGTCGAAAGTCGGTTTTGTGGGCAATTGTAGCAAATTTCATGGAAATCCGGCGCATGGGGGATGTGGAGGTAGCGCTCCACAGCTCGACCTACGGTACGAAGTGCGGTGGAGTGGTCAGTCCCACTCTCGACTGACTTTACCTTCCCAAGGTGCCCAGGAGTACTAAGAGCACTCTGGTACTTAGTTTGATAGGAGGCTGAGTGCAGGCATGGGGACGATGGGTGCCTATCTTGTGACTGAAAATGTATGACAAAAATTGAACAGGATATTTTGAAACTGATTAAATCAAAATAGGCTCAGCCTGCGCGATAATATATTTACAATACAATCTGTCAAAATTTAAAATTTGTGTTACGTTGAACTTATCATGTTGCACGAAGAGTATTAGAACTTTTAATTGAAGTTTTAACTTCTAGATTTGCTAATGACAATTTTCTATTGGTGATGTTAGATTCGTTCAGGCTGGTTTAGTTAAAATAGACAACAATAAATGATCGAATCTTAATGTAGCAAAACTTATCCTTAGCTGGGTTTGTTCGTAAAACTGCCATAATATATTCATTTCATAATTTGACATCACAAAAAGGACATACATACACATGTGTTTACTTACCACACAATACATACAGACAAAATGAAACACATATACTCAATTTTACATTTTCCTCGCATTTGAACTTGGTTATTCATAGGGATTGAGCTCGTTGGTAAAATGGAGTAGGGGAAACGCGCTGGACCTTGCAATCCGAAAGCAAACTAACATGGGTTCAAATCCTGTTCAAGTCAAAGAACTTTCTACAAAGCAATAGTGAATAATCTAATCATCTCTTCTCATACAAAACGGAGAATATTTCCGACTGTGAGTGGAGCAACTGACTCACTATAGAGAGGAAGACGATTTGCGAATGTTGGTTGGAAAAGCTCAAATCAAGTCTCAGCGGGTTACGAGGAAAGATAACAACACGTCATTGATCAGAAATATGCACTTTTCATGTTATTATTCTTAGAAAGAAACACAATAACATGTTAAGCAAGTTTTGGGTACATCCAACTGTGGAGTATCGCTAGCGTGCGGGACTTCTAATTTGAAAACCTGGGTTCGATTCCCCACCAGCCAGTTTCTTTTTCGCATACACTGAAGCATTCAAACAGATTTATCTCCGGGTTATGGAGAACCTACGAAGCATCACTGGTCAGAATCCGAGTAAACAGTGAGTGTGCTGTTTAGCATAATGTTAATGTAATTTTCATGTTTTTCATTTGTCTCTTTCTCTTCCGTTTTTTGTTGCTGTATTGTTATCGTATCTTTGCTGCGTCTTTCTGTTCTTCTTCTCTCTATCTATTTATCTTTATTTTTCTCCTACTTTACGCACACTCTCTCCTTTTGTGCGTCTTCCAGAGCCAATTTCGGGCCACTTTCGATGACTCGGTGATAGGGCCTGACCCAAACATAAGTGACCCGGTAACCCGATTGACCCGGTCTGGAAACCCTATTTAACTGGGAATTTTGGCGTCATATTTTTCTTGTTCTCGGGGTCACATCTCCGGTCCTGGCCTCCTCTTAAAGAAACATTATTCAAACGGAATGAAATAATTAAAATCTCTCCTTCATCCTACATGTTATCAAGTATAAATCGAATCAATGAGTCAGCATGGCCTACAGTATCTACTGTTTTTTTACAATCAGTGATGCCGCTAGACCCCGGCCCCTGTAGGGGATGTGAGCGGAAAACCTCGAGACTACCCCCAACTTTTACATATTGCGGACAAAAGTTGATAGAAACTGTGCAAAACTCTACGTCCACCCTCCTAATTTTGACTTTACACCCCCAATCTGAAAATCCTGGCAGCATCCTTGATTAGAAAGTATTCCGAACAGTATGTTTAACAGTATATGTAAACCCCACGGAATTTGCAGACTAACCCCGCGCAAACAAACAATGTGTGTTACACATTTGACATTATCCTAGATGTGTATCAAAACTCTGTAGTTTCACTGGAAATCATAAGTATTTAATCTGACCACCAAGTTTGGTCTCCATTTTGAAAGTGATTTAATGAATTTTTGAAGCACCCTTTATATATTCGAATAACCCTGCAAAAATATAAAATCACTTCTTTCTTGCTGTTAGATTTGATTTGTGGGAACTGAGCTTTATACTGTGGGAACTGAACTAAATATTTTTTACTACGTTAAAATTCCATATTTTTTATCTGTACTTCTTCTTCTTCTATTTCCCGTTCTCTCTTTCTTTCTCACTATCTCTCTCTCATTTCTCTGCCTCTGTCTTACAGACATCCATCGGTTTCAATGTTTCATCGTATGTTTAAATTTCTCCCTTGATCAACTCATGTATATTGATTCATCTCGCTTTCATTTTATCGATACTAATACATGTCTATTTTTTTAAAAAAAACATGTTCATGATGTTTGCCGATTTTAGTATAGGCGAGACGAAGGAAGGAGAAAGAGGGGTCTGTTTACTAGAAACGGTTATGGGATAAGAAGGTGCCATTTGGGTTACCTAGCTGCACGGCGTACGCCGTCGCAATATTTTTGATGCAAAGTGTACCATCCCAGTATATTTCTGGTCTGACTGAGGAAAACGCTGGGAAAACCTAAGTCAGGACAGTCAACCGCTGGTACCGAAGCGAGGTCCTCCCGAATACGAAACCAACGTTCTACCAAATAAGGTACGGTGCTCGGAAGAAAGCATACTCGTTTCGATGTTTATCACATGCACGCACACAAAATCATAGGCACGCCCATACAAAATAACGTAAATAACAACATAATATCAGAAATTATCAAGCGTAAATATAATGCATCGTGTCCTATTTTTAAGAACTGATAGAAACAGATCTTTTCTCTTGTCTTTCATGCATAACGTTAGTGTTCTATGGAATTCATTAAGAATGAAAAAAGAAAGAAACCATGGGTTTTAAAATTCATTTTTGTTTCTCCATATTCGGTAAGGATCTTTTCTATTGGACAATTTGAATTAAACTTTTTACTACACTTCAACTAGTGGCCCACCTAAAATAAAAATATTGTTAGGTTTCCTATTTTATTGTTTGAAATGGGACTCTAAATTTTTCATTATTTGCTACATACTACAAGAAATCATAAATATATTTTTCAGAACCCAGGACATGTGATAATGTTTTCTGTTAAAGAAAAGAAAATTACAACGATTCCTCGCTCACTCACACTCTCTCAGAATCACACACCGCCGACTCAACGTTAGTTGGGTGGCCTATCTCGTAGGCTTAGAGAAAAATCGTGTATAACAAAGTCATGTGAAGATAATTTTGGCCATGATAGTACAATCGCGAACATATATTTTTGACCCCTTTGAATGCTCGTTTAAACTATATGAATTGTTTTAGTGTTCGCCTATTGAATATGCAATCCAACTTGATTAGTGGATTATCTTGAATGCATATCACCCCAGGATATGCAATTCTTCCTCCAAAAGTATTTTGCAGGGCAAAGAACGAGATGTGAATTGCGGAATCATATAAATTGCAGGCGTTAGCATCACTTAGAGAAATTTAGGATAAAACAGGTTTAATTAGAAGAAATGTTTCTTGTATCATAGAGAGGCTAGTAGAAATGTATATTTAAGAACTTTTATATTCAATTTCCACATTTAAAAACGTAGTTAGTTAATGTTATAACACTTTTGTTTGACAAGAAAATACTCTGAAAGATAATGAGGTATGGAGCAGAACACAAAAAATTTTGATAATCATTTGCGCACAAAAAGTGAAATAAATGATCTCAATATTACACAAAAGTTACATTCAAATGTATATTATTCAAACTTATCCCCCGTCTATTTTACACATTTTGCCAGAAAGGTTACACACTGTAATTAGTTTAAGAGAATGCCCAAACTAGGAGCGCGATTCAATCCCGGGCCGCCTGATTCGAAGTCCGACACCTGAACCACTTAACTACGTATCTCATGCAGAACAGTGTTCACCATAACGTAGTAGTAGTTACGGAAAAGTAGAGATTGAAAAAGATACAATGGCAAGTCTTTTTGTTACCTATGTTTATTTGAGGAGAAATTATGTGATTTTCAGTAAAAGAATCAGCTTTTTTTTCGTAAAACTGCGGTTTAATTAGTTCTGTCATAGAGAAATGGAAACTCCTCAAGATACTACATTTTGCCTTATCATAGCCATGCGTGAGAAATACCAAATATGAGCGTAATGTGGAAGTTCTGATGCCAATCCTGGGCGCAAAAAATACATGTTTACATCGCAATAATACTCAATAATGTGTTTAGTTCGCAATGCACTTCAATGAGATTATTTCCATTGATTTTCTGCTGCGTAGAGAGTCCAATCTACTGGAAACTCAAGTCATGAAGGGTGGCTCTGTTGGTAGAGCGCTCACCTCTGGTGCTAGGGGTCGTCGGACCAATCCCTACTGATGCCATGTGGGCTTTGTGGTGGACAAACACCGTGTGCGTGGGTTTCGCGCGGTGCTCTCGTTTCATCTCACTTTGCTCATTCCCCCAATTCATCCCATCATTATCCATACGGTCTAAAGGCCTTAAAATAAATTCAAATAAAAATTTAAGGGATGAAATTCGTTTGAAGGTATGTTTTTCCTTGCACTCAAGTCACCCCTTGATTTTCGATTAGAACCTACATTTCACGCAACGGAGTTCGTTTTGGAATAACGTTGATTCAAAATACATTGTGGTCAGAAAGTGTGGAAACACCCTAATATTTGTTAAACGCTGAAAAATAGAACCAAACTAACAGTGTAGGTGGGGACTAGGGATGGGGGCAAATGTTTCAGGACACATTAGAATGACGTCCGCCATCTTGAAATCCGCCATCCTGAATCTGACGAAATAATCTTAAATGGAAACCATAGCATGTGATATATCATTTTAATAGCAAATTTTCGTAGAAATTGAATGGTGTTGTTATTTTTGCTCTAACACTAACCGTTACGAAGTTATGACTGTTTGTTTCCTCGTATCGTTGCAGGTGACGTACTAGCAAAAGATGGCGTTGACGCTTGCAGAGCGCATTGAGATCGTGCTGATCTCTGGGGAACGAAGCACCAGGGTTATTGCAGACGATTTTAACCGATGTTTTCCGATGAGGAATACTTTTACGTGTCGGGTGAGTTAACAAACAGAACGTGCGGTACTGGTCGGATAGTAATCCGCATTGGTGTGATGCATCCGCAGGTATTCCCGGCAAGGTGATGGTGTGGTGTGGCGTGTGGGGCACTCGCATTGTGGGCCCATTCTTCATCGCCGGGACACTAACAGCGTTAGAATATCGTCGCATGTTAGAACACGACATCTTGCCATCACTGCTGTTGGAGGATGGGTCATTTCCTACGTTTTACCAGCACGATGGCGCCCCACCCCATTACGGCACCTGTGTCCGTGTGTACCTGGATCAACAGTTTCCTAATGCGTGGATTGGTCGGCGAGGTGCTGTGGAATGGCCACCCCGTTCTCCTGACTTAACTCCGCTGGACTACTACCTGTGGGGTTATGTGAAGTCTGTTGTGTATGCTGTGAAAATTAGGGATGTTGATCACCTGAAGGAACGAATTGTGGACGCATGCTCCAACATTACAGCCGACACTTTGCGCAAGGTTTTGCGTGAGTGGGAGCTGCGAATGCAGCTGACAATCGACCGGAATGGTGCACACATTGAACACGTCCTGTAACAGTGCATGGTCCTTGGCATATGACGAAGCTCTTTGGTAGGGTAAATAAGACAACAACAGTCATAACTTCGTAACGGTTAGCGTTAGAGCAAAAATAACAACACCATTCAATTTCTAAGAAAATTTGCTATTAAAATGATATATCACATGCTATGGTTTCCATTTAAGATTATTTCGTCAGATTCAAGATGGCGGATTTCAAGATGGCGGACGTCATTCTAATGTGTCATGAAAAATTTTCCCCCATCCCTAGTCTCCACCTACACTATTACTTTGGTTCTATTTTTCAGCGTTTAACAAATATTAGGGTGTTTACACACTTTTTGACCACCCTGTAAAACAGTTTATCTGAGCCCATGTGGGTTTTATAGGCCTTTTGGGGATTTCCTTGGGTTTTCAAAATAAAATGAGAATAAATGTAAACGTAAAGCTGTGCACAGACCTCAGTACCCCAGTCGATAACAGTTTATCACAACTGTGGAATCCAGAGGCTTGGAGTGGGTGTGTTACAATATTTGTTAGAGTGTTACAAAGTTTAAATTTATACCGTAGTTTCTCATTATACAAGTACATAGCATGTGAAAATAATATCATAGATAGACTTAGCACGCTTCCCCATTTCTCTACGCTAAAACTAAAGGAATTTTGTTCAGAGCACGTGATTTTGAATTCATCCGTTACGTAGCTCTGACGTAGACGTCATATTCTATTATGAGGTCTATACCAGAGCTGCCTAGTGGATTAATTCAAAATCACGTGCTCTGAACAAAACCCAACTAGTTTTAGCGCAGGCAGAAATGGAGAAGCGTACTGTTTATGTATTATTAGTTCTATGATATTATATTTCTATCTGGTGCCATGGGTGAAATTAGGAGAGAGACCCAAGGTGAGGGGCACGAGAGAGACACTTTAAAAGCTATAGTTTAAAAATTATGTCATTTTGAAATGATTTGGGTTGGGCGTAATGTTCCCCATCAATCCGTCTATGTCTGGTGCCCTAATAGAAATGCTGAGCTTTTCATGCAGAGAACTAAAATTATCAAGCAGACTTTAAAAGAAATGTTTACGTTTGAACATCCTATTGTAAACCAGTTCGTAGATATTGCATTTTCCGTCTGGAAACACAAATACTATCATGCACCGCAATACAGAAATGGCCGCCATTAATCAATCGTTGGGAATAAAAGAATACCCGTTTTGAACTATTCTAAAGAGATATAAACATTAAAAGAAATAATAAACTATTAGGAGAACTGAAGCAACTATGCTGAACAATCTCAGATTGAGTAAGACACATGGAATTTATGGAAAAGGGTTACTTGATTTAAGTAATCTTTGAATTTATTTATGAACTTTCGGCATCTCAGATTCGGGCCGGGAAAGGATGGGGATTTGGAAGGTAGTCGGCCAGGACCTAGTTCGTAAGTATCATCTTGGCTTTCGCTTGATATAACTGAGGAAAATCTCTAGAAAAAGCTCAGTCAGATGGGCGGCCGTTGGGATTCGCTCCCAGAACGTTCCAATCCAATTGCTAAGCCAACATACTTCCAAGTGAGCTACTACCAAGTGAAAGTAATCTGTAATCAGATACTAATACTTATTTCGAAAGTATACTTCTGAATTGTTTAATTTTGTCAAGTAATCTTCATTAACACGAAATCTTTTATTGTTGAAAATAAACTTATGGATTATAAATGCCGAGAGGAAGTCCACTAAAACCTATTAATATTGTAATTTCCACGTCGTTTGAACGCATTTTCTAGGATGTAGATTAGGAAGTCAGTTATCTTTGAATAAGTTGGGAATGAAACACGTGGAGTAAACTATGTGAGAATTTCTGTTCTGCGAAACTGAAGTTACTTTCGCAAAAATGAATTAGGTTACTAAATTAAAATAAAAACTACGTAATCTTAACAATCAGTTATAAAATCGATAATCAGGTTTAAGGAGCGTCAAGTATTTTGAGCGCGTATTTTTCATCTTTAAATGTGATATTTATTAGTTCTAATTTGTCGAGCAGTGAAGATCTGCAAATGTGCAAGCTTGTGAGTTTTGTGCTACATTTATTGTAATGTGACATGAGAATGAGAAAATTGATTCCCATTACTAAGGTGATTTAGACGAACAGTGTTCTTAAATTGATTAAAAGCATTATACTAAAAAGTGCTGAAACATACAAAAGCGAATTTGGTGCATATTATAAAGGTAAGCAAGAAGGTTGTGTCGCTTTTTCACCTACCACCTTCGAACATCAATATGTCACCTAAGACGTACCTGGACAATCAAAAATAGTTCCCATCAGCATCGACGACCTTCTGCCAACGTTCTGGAAGGCTATGGATCCCATCGCGGTAGAACTTGGTGGGTCGTGAAGCGAAGAAGGTATCAAGTGCATTTTGCACCTCTACTAGTAATTTGAACTGGCGTTCTCTAAGGTGATTGTCCAAGGAATGGAACAGGTGAAAATCGGACGGTGCAATGTCTGGGGAGTATGGCGGATGCAACAGTGTTTCCCATCCAAGGCGTAGAATGGTGTCCCGGGTCATCCTAGCCACGTGGGACTTAGCGTTGTCCTATAACAGGAAGACCCCTTTGCGATTCAGAAGTGCAGGATCCAGAGTTTTGAGTTTTTCTTGAACACGCTTCAACTGCTGACAGTACAGTTTCATTGATGCTCTAGCCAGCTAATAGCAGTTCCCGATGCACGATGCCGCGAGCAGTCCACCAAACACACAGGAGGACCTTCTTCTGGTGAGGGGTGGTTTCGGTTGTTTTGGAACCGGTCCATGGGATGCTAACCAATGATGACGGCGCCGTGGAGCTTCGTACAGGACCCACTTCTCATCACATGACAACACTCTGTCCAGGATGGCTCCTTCCTCAAACGAGACAGCAAGGAAATAGGTGTCTGCTCGCGTTGCCTTCAGGCCCGGAGTCAAATCATGTGGGACACATCGACCCAACTTGTAGTGCTTAACAAGTTGATGGAGGTGCTACCGAATGGTTTCTCCACTCACACGGAATTTTAGCCCCAGTTCCTCACATGTCTGGCCACTGATTGCCTCAATTGCTGCCTGAAGATTTTCATTTGGTACCTGTGTAGGTCTTGCTGTACGTCGTGCGTCTTCGAGTGTTTAGTCACCGTATTTAAACTTGGTAAACCACCGCTGCTCTGTCCGCGTAGTCACGACACCCTCACCAAAGGCCTGGCATATCTTCCGCCCCTCTGCAGCTGAGTTTGATCCCAGTTTGAACTCGTACAGCATACACGCCCTTATGACGCTCTGTGGAGGTCCCATGTTCACTCTGTCCTTCCGCACGTTCACGGTGTAACTGAACTTCCACAACCAGGTAGTATGTTGGCTATACCCACACCAACAGCTGACCTTCGCCTGATCTCCATTCGCATTCAACTCACGGTTGAGGGCCAATTAACCACAGACCTCCACAAAAAGCGACAAAACTTTCTTGGTTCCCTTAGAGAGTTTGTGTCTAGATTTTTAGTTGAAGTATTGTTGCAAGGACATAATAGGGCACGTGAAAGTAGAGTATGCTCCTTAGTCTAGTATTTCGGAAAGTAGTTGTCTTCGTCATTATTTTTTTTATGAGAAGTACAGAATTCTTAGAGTCTCGCTTAGTATTTGAGACGTATTATTTTGGTATTTTTCAGAAAGTCAAATGATTTGTAACCTTTTCACAATAATGACTAAGTTAAATCAATAAATTTGCTTCAAATTAAACCAAGGTCTATTTTTGGTTAAAAATCAAAGTTTATAATACCCTACAATAGTTAATGAATGGGTATTTTTAATTTCCTTTAAATTCTGATGCCTTCCATTCAAGTAAATTTGCAAGTTTCTTCACAGAAAAATTGGACGAGTATTGAGAGTTTTATGACTTTAATAAGTCAAGAAGTGTCATTTGAATAATCAAATTTCTGTTTTGCAGTTAAAGTATGTTCTCTAAAAAGAGAGAAATTTAAATTCAATTCATGTTAAGCATTCTTTATTTGTTACATAATTTATTTTTGTCAAAAGAAATGTTAAAATGAATCTTTTATGAAAAAGTATTTAGATCTTTTAATTTGCCATTTTGATAAGATATAAGAAAGGTAACTTTAGAATTAAGAAAAATAAATGTTTGAAAATTTTGTTCGATGTGACAAATGTTGAAGTTCATGTTGGAGTGACATGAATTCGAACTTTAACAATATTTACTTGAGTTAAATACAAAAAAGTTTTCTATTTCAATAGCATTCTTCAGAATTTCTAAAAGAGGCAAGTATGAGTAAAGAAAAGCTTTTGTTTAACGTAGAATACTATTTTCCACTGAAATACTTAGTGACAGGTTGTTCTCTCTTTACTAACACTCATCTCTTATTAGAATTTCATGGTTTCTACGAAACTTGCCTTGGTTTGGATAGTAAAATTCTAAGTTCAAAGGCGTTCTAAAATAATGGAAATAATTTGAAAATAAATGAATATATTATTGTAGCGGTAAAAAGGGACCCGAATCATATACAAAAGAAAAACATTTATGGAGCTTGGAGAAAAACGACAAAAACGATCTTCTCTAACAGAGTAAGAATAGCTTTTTGGGCTATCATCCTATTGTTCTGGATCAGGACCATTTGTGATGTAAAACATACGTCTACCCCAGAGAGCCTGGAACAAGCAATAACTCAAACCCACCAAAAAGGGACTCAGGTCCTTTTTACAATAACATATTCAAACATAATTTTAAAGAAAATAGGCATCAAGCACTGATAAATGAGTTGCTTAGAGACGCAGGCGACCTCAGTGTTTTTGTATTGTGTCGAATAATCTTTATGCCAAGTTCGCCGCAGCTAGGTCTAACTGAATGGAAACAATTTTAACAATTAGTTTTTAAAAATGGGCTGGCAACATTGAACTAGTGCACCAATCAGGACGGTTCCAGGGGCTTTGAGCAAGTCTATTCAAGCCATTTCCAACGACACCTACGCATCTCTCTACACTTTGTAGTTCTTGAGATTTAATTTC
>JAGDQP010067947.1:727-11087 GCA_022664845.1 Lepisma saccharinum
AGAGAATATAACTAAGGCGGAAATAACATGGTTCTTGTAATAGCTGTATATGCTCGTTCATTCGTCTCTCTCCGCAGCTGGAAAACTACTCAACATTTTCCCGCTTATGTTTTCTAATAGTAATATAGATAAAGAGGTGACAGTTATGAGAACGATAATGGCGTATAGTATAGTTTATGGTTTTGCACCGTGCAACGGAGAGTAAGAGTGATCTAATAGTGACTGTTTCAGTGTATCACTAATGAAACCTGTATTAAAATGAGACAAACAGCATATTTAGTTTAAAATTAGATTCTAGAGTAATGAGAAGGGACAGAGAAAGTATTTTATCTACTCTTCCATGAGTTTTAGCTGTTGTATACAGTCTGAAAACCACCTTCTTGAGTATTTGTAGTATGCATGTTTTAACTATCGTAAATACAGCGAGGGAGTCCTTTCTCAGTTTCTTATGAACATATTACGGAATATATATTTTTGTTTTAATGTACGCAAAATACAGCTTGGTGAACATATGCAGGAAGCGGTTTTTCACATGGAGTTCGGATGTAGGAACTTACTGAATGGGGCTCGTTTCTGAAATATCCAACTTACAGTAACACTGTCGAAGCGGCTCAGTAAAGTCATTATTACTTTTGACCTTCTGGATTAGGGGCTTGATTTTGCTTTTCCCAGATCTGACACCGCACCGAACCGAATAAAAAGTAAATAACTCACTTTGTTTCATATACTCACTTCGGATTTTCTTAACGCTATGTACACTCAGATTCATAGAAAATAGTCAGTGGGTGAAATTTCTAAATACGATAAGTTGCTAAATATGGCAATACAGAATAAACATTCGATACTCACTTACTTAACTCTATGGCCTGCGGAACTCGCAAGTTCATAGCCGCAGTAACAAGCGGATTTTATTCTGAGCAAGATCAAGCCAGTTTTCATCACAAACACCTACTTCACTTAAATCCCTTCTATATTATCCTCCCAACGTCGTCTCGGCCTTCCTAACGGTCTCCTACCCTTTCCCCCCGGTTTACCAACCACGATGGAATATAATCTTCGTTTCTCTCCCATCCGAGCTAGATGGCCTGCCCACCTTAGTCGTGATTTCATTATTCTTACAACATCGGGTGAGTCGTAAAGTCCGTGAAGTTCTTCGTTACGCAGTCAGGTTCATTCTCAAGTCACCTCGTCCCGTTTCGGACCGTATATCTTTGTCAAGACCTTATTTTCAAACACTCGTAATTTATGTTCATCTGCTAGGGTCGTACTCCAACTTTCGCAACCGTAAAGTATTACCGGCAGGAAAACCGTTCTGTATATTTTTAGTTTCAACTTCTTGATATTAATCTCGAGGTTAGGAGGTTCTGGACTAGTCGGGAGATAATGGTTCGATTTCCTTCCATTTTGGCTTCTTTTGTTGTGCATCATTGAACTCATATCACACCCAAGGTACTTGTGCTAAAGGAATTAACATTAATTTCATTCACATTGTACGATTCGCGGAAGGTTCAACTAAACATTTTCATGTAAAAGGGAGTGCGTCTGCTTTAGGCATCGCAGAGTTGGTTGAGCTAAGTCTCAGGAAACCTACTTGCGCAAAGTTTCATTGTGTGACGAGGTAGCTTAATTGACTGAGCACCAGACCGGAAGTCAGAAGACCAAGGTTAGAGTATCCGCCAGTCTGGTGTCTTACTCCCCCATATTTAAAGTGAGCAATATGTTTCAAAGTGTACTTCGAAGAATTCGATTGGGCTTGTATAGTTCTATTATACATTAAGTAATCCCTCCCTGTCGAGTGGATTAAACTTTGGTATGAGTGCAGTGCTTGTTAAAATATGCATTCATCCTATTACCTAAATTTAAGGCAGGATTCGAAACGGCAACGTTGGAGACGCTCGCATAACGCTTCAGACCACACAACTACCTTGGCTGGCCTATCGAGTGGAAAACAATGGGTTTCTCATAATAGCCAAACAGCAGCATAAGGGAACGGAAGAAATTTTTAAAGATTTCCTGAGAGAAATGCTGTTTGTCGTAGGAAATATTGTAATAATACCAAACTGTACGATTTGTGGCATGAATTGAGCTAATTTCTTGAAGCCATTTTGAGTAACTTTAATAACCAGAACTATTAATTTGGGACCACTAATGGGACTATAGGGACCACTAATGTGCGGTGAAAATGTCCAAACCGGGCATAGTTACTCTTGAACCAGGGATAGGCAGGTTAGTGTTTCTGGATGAAAATTGACCGAGAGAAGAGCACAGTAAAGAAATTCCGTAGGATACAAAATGCATGAGGTCCTTGGGGATGAATAAAAAAGAAAAATAATACGGGCGGTGTTGAAATCACATACAGCAAACTGCTGGGTTAGTTAAAAGGAACAGCTGCTTATTTATGTAGTAAGTAAAAAACAGCTTCATTGATAATATTGTCTAAATTTTACTTAGAAGATAGAATGTGTTTGTAAAATGTGAACGAAAGTCAGTGAGTGTATGTATCTCTTTCCTATTTCTTTCTCTTCTTCTGTCTTGCGGTTTAAGAAACCAAGGGCAGCTAGTAGAAGGAAATCAAGAATCCTAGTAGTGCACTAGTTAAGTAATACAATAGAGTCTTGATTATCCGATATTCCTTATAATTCGAGCAAGAAAAATAATAATATAAAAAGACTCCCGTTGCTAACAAACGACAATCTTCCTAGCGTGCTTTGAATTTAGTTCATTATTGTGTATTATAACAACAATAGATAATTCGCTCCTGGTGGCTTCTCAATAAACATATAAGTTGGCTTAAAATAATTATATGTACTGTATTTTGGGTATTGTATATGTACTATACTGTACTTGTAACAAATTTGTAAAAGTATCTTTTTTTTTGTCTCCATATCCATAAAATTCGAGTTTTCTATAATCCGAGGTAGCCTCGGTCCCATTCAACTCGAACTATCGAGACTGTACTGTACATCAAACACGGAATAATTTCATAAAAATTAAAATAACAGTTTTCAACCGAGCAGCAATTTGCAGACAAGACTGCAAAGATAAGCATAAGGAAAAGACCTGCGTCCCGTGTCTCATAAGGCAAAAGAAACGTGGGGCGAGAAAACCTACAGACTGTTATATACTTGCAACAGCTCCAAAAGAGCTATGGACTAAGATACGACTAAATACGACTATGGACTAAGATAAACGTACTATAGAAGAACAATACAAAGAAAAAAAAAGAAATATTCCCCATGTAAGGTAGAAAGAAGCTCTAACAGGCTGAAGGAATACAATAATAGGAAACTTACAAATATACTATACGATTGGATTAGAAAAAGTGATGCAGAAAAAACAGATACATGCTTTCATACTAAACTAGGCCACATTAAACTAGATGATGCGAAACAACTAATTTTGCATTTTATAAACCCAGAACTGCGAACGTTCCCAAAAGGTTTAGCACAGTTGGTAGCCCTCTCACATGAAAACTTCTGCCTGACTGAAACGGAATATTTGGAATTGGAAGTGGGTGAAAACCAAAAACTAGAATTATATCTCATATCTCAGTGAAAACATATATGGATGCAAGAAAATACATGTAAAAGCCAGTGCAATGGAATAAATGGAAGATCTAAGACTTCTCCTAAAACTACTATCTGAATATGAATCGAAAGAGAGAAAAGAAATAACCATACCGGCGATTGGAATGGGGCTTTGGAAAGCATCTCCCGAAGAAGCCGTAAGAACCATTAAGGATTGGAAATATATAATTAGAAATATTGGATTTAACATATAAATAATTGACCAAGGACTCTTTAGGACAATAGAACAAACAATAGAACAAATTAAAGTTTAAGAAAATGAAAAAGAAAAACAAACAAGGAAAATAGAAGAAAATTATAGGAAACTAGAGATACCAGGAGAAAAAGATGAGAAAATAAACGAAGCAGAAGAACCAGTAACTGAAGAGGAAGGAACAAGCAGTGAAGAGAATCCCACAAAAGTGCAGACGGAGGAGGGAAGAAGAAACAAAAAAGAGATCAGAAGGAAAAGTTGGAGATTTTGGATACCGAGACTATGTAGAGGAAAGAGAGAAGGAATAACAAAACGGAGAATTAAGGAGGTAATTGATAATAAAGAAAGGAGGAATAGTGGCACAGATGTAAATAAGAGTAATGTAAATGTAAATACAGATATGGGAGATAAGTGTGTAAGTGAAGTGAATGAAATTTAAATTGAAGAAGATTGGATGGGAGAAACCTCAATTCGACCATGGGAAACTATATGCAGCTGGACTATAGGTTGGCGAGACTGGAGGACCCGAAAACCCTGACTGTCGCCCTGAGAATAATAGTAAGAAATATACACTCACAAGGAAAATAAATTACCTTTCCTGTTATAGAAAAAGACAGGATTGGTCTTAGGGCGATTTGATATTCCGACGGACCCAAAAGACTTGGCAACTTGGTTGATAAGGTCTTTGAGAGGAGACAATACAATTTCCAACTAAACAATATCTATAGACAGTTCGTCATTGCATACGGAAGAACTGCCTTCAACCCGGCGGAAAGATTCCCGGCATGCTACGTCCACATAAGACAACCTTAAACAACTAATATGAGGATACTGCAGTTTAACGCGGATAGAACAAAAACCGTCTGTAGTGAGCTCAGATACTTGTGTGAGAAGGAAAATATGGACGTGGCATGCATACAGGACGCGTATTACAATAAAGGAAAATTTCCAGGCTTACCAATTGACGTTAGGATCATTTTTCCTGATGGACCAAACTCAATGACTGCAACAATAATTTGCAATAGAAATATCGAAGTTTTAGTACACTCAGACCACAATGACAGATGGGTCCAATGTATGGAAATAAAAACTAGGAAAATTTGGTTTATTCTTGTAAATTTGTACTGCTAGTTCTCCCTGCCAAGTAATATTTTTGTTAAAGAACTAGAGAATATAATAAAAAATATGATAACAGTAATATGCTGATAATTGGGGACCTAAATGGAAAGTCTCCGCTATGGCATAGCCCCGGGACTGATGAAAATGGCGAAGACTTTGAAGATCTTATAAATCAGCATAACTTAACGGTTATAAACAAAGAAGGACAGCCACTAATGTTTAGGGGCAGGACTGGGGCGGGGACGAATATTGACGTTACAATGACTAAGAGAGAAATTAGGGGAAGGATCGGAATTTGGACTGTTATGGACGGAGAGACGATAAGTGGGCACAGGAGGAGCAGAATCAGGATAATGAAGAAGATGAAGAAGTAGATTTTAAATATAATATCAAGAAAATAAATTGGGATAAATTTAAAAAAAACTAAAGCTGCCAGAGGTGGAGAGGGGCTGTAATAGTGAACAGCTCTCAAACGAACTAAAGCAATCAATTAGTGAGACGATACGGGTATCGACGCCCAAACCGGCAAACAAAAACTACAAATATAAACGGAAAAATTATTGGCCGGCAAACTTGGAGAAACTAAGATAAGATAAGATAAAGATAAAATGAATTGTATGGGCGGTAACAGCACTATGGCTTACGCCCATCCCGATACGGAGGAAGCCCCTTATCATTGTCACGTCTAAAAATAGCTGTTAACTAAAATAATAAAATAAAATAAAACCTGAAGGAAAGAATCCTCAGAAAAAGAAAGTAGTGGTAAAAACTAAAGATGTATAGGGTCTTTAGCAAAAGTTAAAAACGTGAAGCCTGTAAATGTGCCTTCACAAAAATAAAATAACACTACAGAAAACTTAACAGCTAAGGGACATAATCATCTCAAAGAGACGGAGATAGACCTGTTGCACAAACATACATAAAAACTCGCCGCAACATAGCTGGTTCATCCCCTAACAATGGCGCCATGTCATTGGGGATGTTATAACGTTGTCTGAGATGATTATATCCTGGACAATCTAAAAGGACGTGACGAATACTTAAAACTACATTGCAGTTATTACAGTGTGGTGGGTCCAATCTTCGCAACAGATATCCGTGTGTCAGGCTACTGTGGCCTATACGTAGGCGACATAAAAGTACTTCTTTAAGCCTACTATCTCGGCAAGATGATTTCCATGGAGCAACAGTTACCTTAATTTCTTTCAATTTATTAACAGCAACGTCATCCCATCGTCGCTGCCATTCATTCCGTGTAACTTGCCTATAATATACCATCATGTCCTGAAATGGAACATGCTGAATATCAATGTTAGCTCCTAAGGAGGCCTCACGAGCTGCTTCGTCTGCCAATACATTATCATGGATACCAACATGACTTGGTATCCAGGAAAAGACAATCTCACCACCGGCAGAGCAGATGACGTGTGTCTTACATAGGATATCTTGCACGAGCGGATGCTTAGAATACATATTCTCAAGGTTTTGAGCAATACTGAGGGAATCTGTACACACAAGGATGCGGTTGACACCACGAACGAGAATAAAATCCAAAGCCTTTAAAGGGCATATAGCTCTTCAGTAAAAATACTAGTTTTGGGATTAAGACAAAATTGGTGGGCTTCCCGATTTATAACAAACGCACATCCAACAGATTCTTCTGATTTGGACCCATCGGTAAAAACAGAGATAAAATTCGGGTACTGACTCTGCATCTCACGAATATGCTGCTGGAACTCAATCATAGATGTCTCCGATTTCTTGGAAATTGACAAGGAGATATCAGTCCGCGGGCGAACTAGTGTCCACAGAGGACGGAGACTAAAACGGACACGACAGACAGTTGGACGATCTGCATCCAGATTCATCAACAACTCAAACGCTCGAATGCCAAGTGGTCGGGTGGCGTGCCCACAGAGTTCATAAAGTTCCCGCTGTACTGAGTTGATTACGACGTTATGTGCTGGATGTCCAACTAAAGATGATAACTTGGAAAAGTAACTCAGCACGTGGTACATCCGATGGATCTCGAGCGGAGGTTCGGCGGCATCGACACAAAGACTGGTGACAGGGCTTGTGCGATACGCGCCAGTGGATAGTCGAATTCCAGCATGATGAAAACTATCTAGCGTATGTAAGGCTGAAAATCGTGCAGAGGAATAAGCGTGACAACCATAATTAAGCTTCGATAAAATCAGTGCGCAATAAAGGCGCAACAATGTTGTTCGATCAGTACCCCAAGCGGGATGACTTAAAACACGTAACAAATTCAGAGCTCTTGTACAGGAAATTATAATTTGGCGAAGGTGACTACGCCAATTTAACTTTGTGTCAAATAATAAACCAAGGTATCGTAACCTCCTCGACGAACTGGAGTGGTCTGTCTCCAAGAAAGAGATCTGGGTCTACAAAACAATTTCGTTTTCGGCAGAAGTGCACACAGACTGTCTTCGTTGGAGAAAAACGAAAGCCAGTCTGGTGTGACCAGTCAACAAGACGGTTAAGCGTCACCTGGATCTGCCGGACTGCGAGGATGATATTCGCAGATTTACAGACAATCGTCGTTAACATATAAAAGACCTTGCACAGGAGGGCGAATACAAGCCATAACACTATTCACTGCAATAGCGAACAGTGTTACGCTCAGCACACTCCCTTGAGGTACGCCGTTCTCCTGTAAATAACGCTCTGAGAAACGATCACTAACACGGACAGGAAAATAGCGATCGCTAAGAATAATTTGTTATAAAATGGGCCATGTGGCCCCTTCTGCCCCAATCATGAAGCTGGCGTAGTATGCCATATCTCCAGGTGGTATCATTGGCCTTCTCCAAATCGAAGAACACAGTAAGAGCATGTTCATTCCGGAAAAATGCGTTCTGCACAATAGACTCTAACCTGACAAGATGGTCGACAGTTGATCGATATTGGCGAAACCCACACTGATCATTAGAAAGCAAGTTGTTATGCTCCAAGTCCCACACAATCCAAAAAGCCGTCCCGCACTACCTCAAGTCAAGTCACAGACTGAGAAACAAAAGGGATTCTCGGAATTCCGGAATCCGGCAATCCGAAAACCACCTAGGGGCAAGCCTGCCCCAAACTAAGAAGCGCGAACAACTGCCCGATACATAAATCATTATAGATGCAACTTAGTTTGTGCTAAGGAAGCAAAGAGGCAAGGGTGGAAAGCTGGGTCCTAATAATAATAAAAATAATAATAATGTACGGCATGTAAGTACAGAGTTGGATCGTGGATGGAAATGTGTTGAAAATGCAGAGGAAAACGAAAATTTAGAGTTATTGAAGGTTAAGGCTAGGATATATATTTTCACGCTTAAACCATGAATAAAGGCATTCTTCCACAGACGGCGTGTTGAGCTGCTGGTTGTAGGGGGTAAAATGTGGATTATGGCAACCAGGAAAGATAGATCAAAATTGGTATTGTGGGACTCGGTGTGCAAGGAAACTGGGGCATCTGGTTTGTTTATAGTACAGAAGTGACGATGGTTATTAATACGAATGTTGAGAGCACAACCTGTTTCCCCCACATAAAAGGCATCACAGAACTTGCAGGTTAGGATATATATATATAACATTAGTGGTGTGGTATGTACCCTTGGGATTGAGGGTGTACCGACCATTAGCAGTATTGATAGTGATTGTGAGAGAAGTGATGAAAATGCAGCAGATCTGATATCTGGATCTCTTGCATGTATGGGCGCCGGTTTGGGGTGAAGGTAAGGAGAGATTCGTACTGATCAAGATGTTTCTAAGATTAGGTGGATGTTGAAAAACTAATCTAGGTTTGGTGGGGAATATTGATTTTGTGTCTGGGTCAGATTGGATAATGTGGAAATTAGAATGTAAGATCAGTTTGACCTTGGTTAGTTTAGGATGAAACTGGGTGTTAGAGCCGGTGGGTTGGATTTTTGAGTGGGTTGAGTGTGTGAGGATGTACGGCGGATCTGTTTGGTTACAAGGTTAGAAGGGTAGGTTCGGTTGACTAGAGCCTTCTGGAGGCATTGGTTGTAAGTTTCAGCAGCAGCGGTGGTGGAATTCAGGAGTTGTTCTCTGAGGGCAAGGGAGAAAGGAATCGCTTTCTTGGTGTGGTAAGGATGGGAACTTGAGTAGTGTATCTTGGGAACATGGCGCCTCCTTAACACTACTCCCGTACCATTCCGCTCTGTCCATTTTCTCTCGTTCCATGTTCTATAGTCGTCACACCAATGCACCAAGTCGTCACTCAATGTACTACAAATATTCGTTTGGAAAATGTGTATGGTATTCTGTTTTTCATCTTTGCTGGATCTTAACTTGGCAAAATAAAGCATGCTCTAAAGGAAAGAGTCACTCAGGGTTTGCTAGAAGGTCCTCAGAGATTTTTCTAAAAAAAACTTGGGTTGACTTCCGGTGGAATATGTAGGAATTTAAATTTTGAAATTTATTAACAGCTACTGGAAAGAGTGAGGGTACCACCATGATTTTCTTTTGATAAATTTAGCATCACATTGAATTAAATTTGACACTTTCTGGAGTAAAAATATTAAGTACCAATTTTTTACCAGTAATCGTCACTCGTGACGAGCATTGGTACAAAGCATATTTGACTTGCACCAATTGTCCCCCCCCCCTAACGTTGAGAAAGCTGCAGTTAAGACACGAAAACTTATAATCTAATAATTAATTTGATCTTAAAGAGACATTTTAGGCACGTGTACCTGAAACGTTAATGCTTATTTTTTAATGTCCACTTGCTTAACACTTTTTAGTAACAGAACCACGAAAATAGCAGGAAACATGAACTTGTCGCCCAAACACAAAATATCTCTACTAAACGAATTGACGCAATGAACATATTAGTGGTGCCAGTTACGTACGAGATTATGACTGCTAAATTCATCTGTTCTTGTCTCCAAACGACGGAAGGTTTTCTGATTTTTTACACGTTTCGTTAAAACATACTGGAGCATTGACGAGAACTGGTACCTTTACCTTATATATGATAATGAAATAATGTAGCACAAAGGTGCTTCCTTATAAGAATCCAAAAACAGGCATACAGGAACTTCTGGAACATAAAACAAATGGGGCAATGTTTTGTCGAAGACGTGTTCATATAATAGGAGAAGAGACGGACAGAGAGAAGAGTGATGCTAACGACCGTCCATGTTGCCTTAAATACATAGTTCCCTTGAGTGGCCTTGAGTTGCCTGAGTTCCAGTTCATATATTTTTTATTGTACCCAGCTCAAGTTTCAACACAAAGCACATTTTCAAAACCCGTTTCCAATCAGTACTTGCTCCCGCGTAGAACGTCGTCAATTGTTTTTGATGTGAATGTTCGCCATCTTGTTTTTCTATCCCTTTAAAGTGTGAACGTGTGTTAAGTGAACTTATTTCTTCTCTACAACTGATGATGGCCAAAGCCGAAAATTACAAGTTACTTTAATGTGTTGTGT
>JAGDQP010067948.1:0-11086 GCA_022664845.1 Lepisma saccharinum
TCAGCACGAAATAACCGATAAGAAAAATAAACAAGTACATGTTAAAAAATTTGAATCACATTACTGGTGGGGAAATCAGGGTGCATGGAAATTTATGATAACGATACTAACAAAACACAGATGTCACTCAATTCGACGTAATGTTAAAACAAAGGATAGTTAGTTACACCACCAATATCCAATCTGGTGGCTCTATAAATAGTTATCAACACGTGCTCCAGTAGTGTCTTAGAAAATTTCCCCTCATCCAGTTAGTGTGGTACGGCACCTAAATTCTGTTATACATACAACTCAAAGAATATTCTACTAAATTTTGAGACAAGAGTTAAAGTGAATAGGCTGTATTTATAGGTAAGTTTGGAGCAAGGCAATTGGTGCATCTAGTTCTTGATTTTAGTCAGTAAGAAAAAAACAGTGGTGTATGGGTACTCAGTACTGATGGATATGTTATACATAGATAGATGATTTGAAATATTACAGACAAGGAAATAAATATCTAAGCAACACTTTTATATGGCCTTTTTACGGGAAATCCATTTTCGCTCACCGTGTATTCCTTACATGTAATTTAATGCTGAGAAACTTTCAGTTAGAATATTGTAAATTTAATTTAGTTACTCCTACTTGTGCTATATACCAGAATTAGTGCGTTAACTCAGTTATTTTTATCATATAAAAATCGTAGAATATGTTGGTTGACATGGCAACCATTATTAAAACCTACTCTGACATTTTGCTCGAACAATCTTTGTCCTATAGAAAAGTCGCGCATATAAAAACTAGTTCTTTTCTCAACTTCAAGATGCATTGATCGAAGTTGCAATATTGCTTCGCGAGCCAGGTTAGCAATTTCCCATATATTCGTCGAGGATAATTGAAGAGAGAGAGAGAGAGAGAGAGACTCTTATTCTCATAGCCAGAGCTGAAACCAGGTCACTTTTGGTGACACGGTCACCCGAACATAGGTGACCTGGATAACCCAATTAATCCGGTAACCCAGTCCGACACTTGACCCAATTGATTTGGGACGTCTGTTTGAACTGAAAAGAATGTTCAGTTTTCTAAAACTTCCCCAGCATTTCCTCAAAAATAGGAGCTCACTCTGAATCTAGTCCATGTTTAAAGCATGAAAAAGTATGTAAATGTAGTTTATCCGGAATTTATTTTATGCTAAACGGGTTTAGTTCAGGGGCGTAATTACTATGGCGCAAAACCCGTCAATGCGGGGGGCGCGACCCTTCCAAAGGAGCTGGGAGATCATGAACAACGTGAAAGCAGCCCTCTACAGAGAAGGTGAGTCTATTCCAGATTTCCATTCTATTGAGATTGCCATTTTAAAATATACGCCAATGACATCTGTTGATGTGGAAAGAACCCTCTCGGGAGTCAAGCATACACATATTTTCGGACCGGAGGACTTTATTCACCGTTAAGAACTTGAAAAAGTACATCGTGACAAATTGCCATTTTAATTCCAAGTAGAAAATTGTTATACCATATTTTGGCTCATTGTTGCCACAATAAATAATAATTGATCGAAACACTGTATTTTAGTCATTTTCCATTTGTATTTCCCCCAGTTTGTTCAAAGCAAAGTTGTTGAGCAGAGTACCACATTACTAGCAATTGTATTACGTTTATTGAATTTTATTTAGACCCTTAGGCATCTAATGCTCAGGCCAGGATAAGGGAGGGGGAACAGACTCGAGAAGGTGTGGCCAGGGCCTATGTTGAAAGTGGTATTCCGGTATTTTCCTGGTGTAACTGAGGAAAAATCCTGGAAAAACCTGTCAAAATGGTCGGTCGCTGGGATCGAACCTACGACCTCCCGAATGCAACGCCAACGCTCTACCACTGAGCTACGGTGGCTCGGTATATATGTTTATTGTTTCGAAATCAGTGTGTACATTTGAGAAAAGAAAACGAAAAAAAAACCGACAGACTATTTCAGCTTTTGATGCCTATTTTGACTTGTTTCAGTGCCTTTCTGTTTGTTTATTTCGACTTTTTAGTGCCTATAGATCCTAGCTTTATTGATAACTTAAAAAAAATCATTTTGAACAAAAAAAAATCTTCCATGCCATATCTACCCCTAACTTAGCTTAAACATCATTCAACGTCAAGAAGAAGAAAGTTGTGGGTGTCCCTGACCTCAAAACTCCCAGTTTTCAGCTTTGCCAGCCTATTTTAAAATTGAACTTATAGAAATGACTTTATTAATAAAAATCTACACGTGTGCATTGATTTACACTAAATTTAACACACATATTTATTAGGTACTGGGACGGGTCATACATCCACTTCAGGCACCGTAGTTTGTCAGGTTTGCCAAACAATTAAAAAAATATATCTAGATTTCATATTTGTTACCGCTGGACGTATCCGCATGGATTTACACAAAATTTTACATGTGCATTAGGTACTGGGGCAGTTCATGTGGGTACTTCCAGTGCCGCAGTTTTCAGTGTTGCCAACCAATTTTAGAAAATAAAATTTTTAATTGCTTCAATACCGTTTAATGTATTAGGACGAAACTTTGTATTTACGTACTGGGACGCGTCATACAGGTACTTCAGGTCTTACAGTTGACAGTGTTGCCAATCAATTTTAAAAATGAAATATTTACTACTTACATTCAGTTCGAGATATCCGCATCAAGCTTTGAGTATACATATTCTACACAGTCGAAACATACTGTGATTGTTCCCTATACCCAAGTACCCAGTTGTCAGCGTTGCCACCCTATTTTAAAATTCAACTTTTCAAATTTCCCCAATACGTGCCGATAGCTATTTCTATACTTTTCAAAAAAGCGCACGGGTAGCCGCGGAACGCGGATAAGTTAAATTTTAATAATTGTTCTCAGAGCCCTATTGCAACAGACTCATTAGAAGGAACCAATATGTAGTTTCTTTGTTTACAAGAGTCTTAATTATGCGACTCTTTTGAAATATGCATATTCATAAAATATTTTTGTGTTACACTGTCTCTATCTGTATATATTTTCACTGTATGGGACGAGCCTTGAAGCCCGGGGCATGTGTGAGGAACGCCCAGTGTTTTCATAGTGAAACACAATGTACTAGTGGGGCTTCGGTAGCTTAATTGGTAGAGCGCTCATCTCTGACACAAGGGGTCGTCGGATCGATCCTTGCTCATACCATGTGGTCTTTGTGGTGAACAAGCACCGTGTGCGTGGGCTTTCTCGGATTTCTCCCGTTTCCTCCCACTTTCTTCATTTCACCAATTCATCTCATCATCCACTCATCTTGAGGCAAAGTTGCCTAAAGGACTTAAAAATTAAATTAAATTTAAAAACCAATGCACTAGTAAATCCAAATATATATTTGCCCTTGAATAGAAGCAAGTTATTTCCCGGAATTTTGAGCTTAAGATAATTGATTTCTGCGGAGGATAATTATGATCAAAAATAGATATCTTCCTTGAATAATATTGAAATTAGAAATTAATGTGTTGCATATACGGGATGGGAGCATATTTCGTAAGGAATCATAGTTTATAGTAAATATCTTCGAAGTTGTATTATCTCTAGGAACTTAAATCCTTCCTATAATTCAAATCATTTCTTCAGTTTTCTGAAGATGTATTTTTATTTTAATACAAACTATACCAATTTCTGTCACTGCCCATAAAATTAATTTTATTTTATCTTAAAAACTATACCAAGTAACTTCAGTCCATATATCTTTAGTTAATTCCTTATGTTTGTCAGGGTGAAGATATAGGAAGTATAGCAATGACGCAGTGAATGGTTTTATAAACAATCCCATTATTCGCTTCGTAAGACTGCAGGAAAACAAAGCAAGCAAAGTAAATTGGGATGAATGTATGAAAGCTTAACTCTAATCCTGCTGATTATATTGATTATTTGCAGTGTAAAGCATGAAATCACTTACTGTGTGAAAAAAAAAATGAAAAAGAATAGAAAAAAAAATTAAATCTTCACAGAAAAAAACAACATTTTTTACAACACTACTTGGGACTCAGTCTTTACCGAAACCACCAGACTCAGTTAACTCGGCGACCCAAAGATCGATTCTTGACGCAATTGACCCTGTGACCGACCTTGTTCATGTGGTTATAATAAATCAATCTAATAATATGTCAAATACTTTGAGAAGTGAACTTATTTGTATGGGATTTTCACTTCTGAGAACTTAAAAAGATTGTAATGCTTTTATCCTATTTAATACTTCAAACACAAAATTCTTTCAGGACAGCCTTTCTGAGGGGAGGGGGTATTTGCACACCTCGTGTGGCTTTTTTGTTATGTTCGGGGATATGAGACTATTTCCATATGTTACTACTATTGCTAGGAAATTTTCGGCGTTGTATTGTTTGTACTCTGGGGTGTAACACCATTGTTCCCGGTCACCACAGGTAGAAAGTCTGTTCGAACGGAACAGTGTATAATATTCAATGAATTAAATTTCTGTTTCTCCCTCCGGGTCAAACTCGAATCACCGGCTCGTACCCAAGCACAGACCCGGTGACCCGATTCAGAAATTGACCCGATTGAACCGGTGACCTGTTTCAGCTCTGCTCATAGGTGATAGGGCGGGTAAACCCGGTTGCACTACAGCGCCAACATTCTTAGCACATAAGCAGGCTCCCAGACACAACAAATATCCTATATGTTTTAGTATTAATACAGCTCTCTCAAATTCGGAATCTCGCAGCTGTAAAGAAAGGTTTGTTTTATACAATTCTCCTATAGGATCTAGATTGTCTCAAACAAAATTGCAAGATAGATTGAAAAAAAATGGTGTTTCCCTTGTAAGCTAGCCTATGCAAAACTTCGGTGACCTGAGGTGTATTTCCCACAGATTACGAAAAATAAATCCGGATTTGCTTTAAAGAGCTGGTGAATACATACAGACCTAGTCTGCATGTAGCTCTGGATATATAAAAAATACCTCTCTACTAGATGTACAACCCCATGCACAGAAAAATAGCGATTGAAAGAAAATTATAAGTTAAAACGCTGTATACTCTGCGAACACCAAAAAATATATACGTTGCAAAGTAAACAAGACGAATCGAACATTAATTTTAAATACATCTTGAGTGTTGTTGTCCACATAGTGTAACTTGTAGAACTCAAAAATTGATTGAGCGTATAGTTCCTTCTCTACGCACCATAACCGCGTGAAGACGATTCTTTTAAAGATACACTGGGTAGATTCGAAGAAGCTGTTAAGGGTTTCCTTTCTTTTTTCTCAATTCCTTTATTATTCTCTTTTTCGACCTATTTTTTCTCTTTCACTTTCATCTCATTTCTTTCTCTCTCTCTCTCTCACACACACACACACCGATAACTTCCTGAACAATGGAAGAGGACTTAATATTTCATAATGAACTTAGAACACAAATAAGAACTTTTTTTTTCCAAAAGTTAACAGTAATTCAAAAGAATCTTTGAATATGTAAATATGTTCGCTCTCTTAGCTACTGAAAAGGCGTTAGACTGAACACTCAGTTTTATTCATTTTTCAATTTAATTTTCTTTCATGGTATGCAGATCCTTGATGACAATGCAGTAGTTTTGCAGCAGAAGTTTTAAAGTTTTTTTTTTAAGTTTGTACTCTATTTTGTCATTCACAAAACGTTTCACATTAGTGTATTGGAGTAGCAAAAGGAAAGAAATTAATATGTTCCTTCTTATTAATATTTTTTTTTTCATTTCCTAAAGATTTTGTGATACTTTGAGAGAAAATTTCTACTCAAAAGAACTTCTAGGGAACTAGTTACTTTCCTTTTCTACGAAACTCACATTTTCTACTAGGATAACTACAACAAAAATTTTCCAATAAAGAGAAATCGATATCCGTAGCTATTTAAAAAAAATGTTATAATATTGCTAAAAGCTCTCTCCTTTTCTCATGTTTCACAGAAACTTTACAGTCTTCTAAACCCGTTCGGAAAGAAAGTAGAGGTCAAATACTTCAGACAGTCTGGCGTATTCTCCTTTGTAAATAAGAATGACTTCCTCTGCTACTCAGAATCGAGGCGCTCACAGTGTATTTTTTCACCAATATTGAAAGAATGAAATCGCTGGGTGATAGGTCTAGGTTGTACGGTGAGTGTCAAGAGAACTTTAAAGAGTATATGCTCTCCAGAAAGTTTAGAATTCTGCCTACTGCCAAAAGAAACAAAAATGTCACAGTGCGCAAAGATATTTCGTTAACCAGTTTTTAGTATTGCTTTTATTTCTTTAAATATCTGAGATACACACTTTGCTATCCGTCACTTGAACCACTATGTTGCTCGGGCATGTGATAGGAAAGAATATCGGTTATGTATTTCGTCAACTCAGACATGGAATGTAGTGACACAGAGTATTCTTTATTACAGAGTGGCTTTAAGAATAGGGCGTGCATTAGTTTTATGGAACACGTGTTATTTTCCCATTACACAGAAACTTTTTCTCGAAGCCGGGCTAATTCCTGGATTTAAACATGTGGAACTGTCAGCGTAGCGAAGGAATCAGCAGAGGGTTCAGTTAGTTAATACTGTTTTAGGAATGATTTCATTTAGTATAAAAAGATCTAACCTAACGTTTCTTATTTAGTAATATTTAGATTGTAGTTATATAGGGATCGATTATCTAGAGGTACACAGAGAAAAACTAAACTTCCTTAAGAAAAAAAGATGACAAAAATAAATCCCCTTGCCGGGATTCGAACCCGGGTCGCCGGTCCAGCCATCCGATGCTTTCACCATTACACCAAGTCGACGAATTCCCATCTCTTGTTTTGAACTGTTTTTATTTTTAAGATTCACGGGGTTCACCAAAATGCCTCTACCATCGGCGTAATTGCTAAATCATGTCATTGCGCACGTAATGGGACTTCATCGCATTGAGACGAAAGCGCAAGTGCAACGAAACAAAATTCAAGAACTTTTCCAGATTAACAAGCTTGCATGCATAGTTTTTGAATTTGAATTTAATCTTTTTTAAGGTCTTTAGGTAACTTTGGCTCAGCTCGGATGGATGATGATGAGATGAATTGGTGGAATGAAGAAAGTGGTAGGAAATAGGAGACCTCCAAGAAAATCCACGCGCACGGTTTTTGGCCACCACAAAGCCCATATAGCATGAGCAGGAACTGAACCGACTATCCCTAGCACCACAAGTGAGCGCCATACTATTTAGCCACTGCGACCCTTTCCTTGCATAGATGTTTGTTCCGACAACCTTGGGTTGAAACTGGAATAGGCTAGTTATAAAAAAAACAAGAAAAAAAAAAAACAGCAAGAATGTTGTTCCAACAAGCTCGGTTCATTCTTATTTGTCGATTTTAAAACAATTTCAAGTTTGATAGGCTGAAAGGAAGTGGCAACCTGGTCACATATCAGCATTCTATCTGGGTTCACACTTAGACAGTTACGGCTCAAGGGGGAAAGGAGTGAGCGGTGCCAGCGCCCCGGGTCCCAAGTGGCGAGGGGTCTCCGCCGCATTTTTTAAAATAAAAATTTAAAAAATAAACTCGAAACCAACCTTGTGTTGTAATTAAATATCTAATACACACTAAACTATTTCATTTGCAATCCTGAAACTCATAATCATTAATGCATGTGCGCTTAAATTTCAGCATTTTCCCAACATTTTCGGAATGCATTTATTTTTTACATTTTTGTCTGCAGCCATTGAGGCAAATAATTTATGTGAAATATTGTTGGTAGTTCTAGTTTGGCTACAGTGTATGGTATAACTTTAATGTAGTTGAGAGCTGTATCCTAAGTTTTTTTGTCATATACGAGCAAAAGTACCCGCCCGTTGGTGCGGGGTGAATATAATATGTTGGCAACAGTCATTGGGCCATTCAGAAGTACTCGCTTTCACGTGGCGGGCTACGCCCCTTTTATTGTAACCAGACTCTCGTATGTGTAGGGGAGAACACCCAAACTACCATATGTAGTCCTTCAATTCAGGCTTGACGGAGAGGAATGCGACCTCTTAATAACTCATCTGCGTGTTAAGCTGAATATTAAAAAAAAATAATGGTCAAAATCGGCAAAGTAGAACGGCCGGACGAACTGGACAACGTTTGTGATAAATATTCCCCATAAGGAATACATAGGGGAGAACACTTAAACACTTGTCCTTTAGTTCAGAGGAATGCGGTTTCTTGGTGGCTCATCTACGTGATAACCCGGAAATACAAAAAGAGGGAGAGAAAAAAAAGAATAATCAAATTCGGTGCAGTAGAACGGACTGGACAAATTTTGGACGATTTTTTCGAATTCCATCGAGACGCAAAAGAAAACAAAAATCGTGGCCGAACTGATTTTTCGTTATTATAAATTTTAGGATAAATACTTTCAGGGCATCCTACACGTAGCTGACCCTAACTGCAACATTCTGTGTAAAATATCAGGAAACGTGAGAAAACGCGTTGTACGCGTACATACTTGGCGATGATGTGTGTAGAATCCGTACCTTTTGTGGACGGAAGAAAGCGGAGAAGTAAAGGATTGGTTAACAGTAGTAACGAAGTAGTGGAATGGGGTCTAATGGAAGCTGGGTAGCAAGATCGATGGATTAGACTCATTAGGGGCATGGGAATGGACCTAACGTTCTGACTTTTAAGATGCAAAAGATCATATAATTTCTTCCATGAGTTCTTACCTCCAAAAAGGGATATAAGTGTGAAGAAGGGATGATTGCTCTCCTGGTCACCCCTGAGCTCTTGTGAGAAAATTGGAAATTTTTGTACTATTTACTAATTCGTATCGTGTCTGACATTTTGTTAGAAAAAGTGAAAATGATGCGTTTTCCCTAGTCGTACACGCACAGCTTAGCTGAAATATTACTACAGAGAAGGTATAAGTCAGGTGTCCATTTCCAAACTGGACCTTCCGCAAACATTTTTAAAATTAAATATTGGCATTGTTGAGTTCGTTTTATCATTTTCGAAAATATTAGTAACTTTTTACGATTTCAAAAGTCTTCACATTCATTTGAATTTCATAAGAAAGTAAAGGACAGAGACAATTCACAGTAAATGTTGTATTGCAAATGTTAAAAACTAAAAGTTAATAACAAGTGTTTGTGGTAGTTTCCTAATATTTATGATGCAACTGCAAGAATCCGTTTGGGACTGGACACATGGAAAAATAATTGCTAGTCCTTGTGTTTTTCACATATCAATAGTTTACTAATTCCACATTTTTTTAAGTTCGTTTTGAAGTGCTTTGAAGTACATTTCTTGCGTTTAATTAGTACTGATAATTATTTTTATACAATTATGTACTTACACTATGGCTTACGGAACTTGCAAGTTCATCGCCGCAGTAAAAACCGTTCGCCACAGGATTCTATCTTGAGCGTTTATACAGAATGCTTAGAATTTTCATTTGCTTCAAAAACAAACAAGATAGTCTTGATATCATCAACATTTATTTTGTACCTGAGGAGACCGCATTAACCCATTTAATTTACCTCACGAAAGCCGACATTTTAAAAACAAATGTTCTGTGATATAAGCAACCCATTAAACAGCTGACGTTTTTCCTCTTTCGTGAAGATGAAACATATCACAAGTGAATATCCGCTCGTTGAATTAGTAGAGCAGTTCGAAGGAGGTCGGTGACGAAATAACTATGCCGTCTCAGGACTTTCATGTGCTTGATTGTAATCGGATGGTTCAAAAGCATGACTCTACACAATCTCAATATTCATTATCATGCATAGGTTATAACGAGTGAACGAGAAGTTCTCGTTCTTGGCTAGTAAGTCCTCCGCGAGCACGTCACTTTCCCGCGAGATCGAAACATCAGGGAAGTAGAATATTACGGCCAAGTGTAGCAGTCTGCATTCACGATTGTGTTCGCGAAAGGTCTTCAATGAAGTTCACTTACCCTGGGCCCCAGCTTGCAAATAGATTCAGAAACTTTGATTTATTTGACCGCATTGACCTGGTAAGGCATTTACGTATGGCATATTTGCAGCATATGCACTTATCTTCTAACTCAGTAGCGTTTAAACAATAGCAACTAAAGGAAAACTGACTTTGTCATTTCGCGTTGAATTTCGATGAGGCTACCTACCGCCTTCCTTTATGATATTTGTGCTCTACATAACCTCCCACTTGAACGTGTAATAGGCACCTAAACGAAAACAGTTGAAGATTTACACGGTTGTTCGTTTGCAACAAGGCTATATCACGATCTTCCGCATGGTATTCCAGAACTAAATTTATTTTAGTCAAATTGAACATTTTCAATTGGATTTTCACTATTTTCTTTTAAGGATTATTACTACTTCCTTCATAATCATTTCCAATACCCATTCCAGTATAGTTAAATCTTTCCTAATACTATTTTCTTAGCATAACCACTTCAGTCCGTTGTCTTCGAGTTGTCATTCTAATTAATCCATCACAATATGATTAGTACCTAACTTCTTTAACATGCCTTCAGCAAATACCATTTCAGTCTGTGAAGTGTGGATTACCTTGTGCAGGCATTTCAACTCTTTCTAACTAACGAAGCGACTTTACAACACAACAGAAAATACATTTAATTAAGAACTATTTGCTGGAGATCATTAAACACAATCACTTCCACATCAAAACAATATGAATTCACTAAGTTCCAAACAATGACTGATTTGTTAACTTTCCTTTAAACCATTACAGAAAAAGCATTCTCAGCTCAGTTATTTCCCCCCCGTCTAAAAGCATTCCTGGTTTACTAACAAAATAGTTAAATAAAAACCTTCCATAAACAATTACATCCATGTCTTTCTAACATTCTTAAGTGAATAAATATATAAAAAAAGTAGTTCCCCAAAAATCCAATTTAAGCTTAGACAAATATACGCTAGTCAGCCGTATCGTGATGAGTCAGAAAACAACCTTCATTGCGTTTCATTTAATTTTTTCGTCCTTCAGAACAGGCACGCAATCATACCCACCCACACTCACACATCGTACAGACAAGAACTACATTTACAGTGGAACAGTCAATGAGAACTAAGAGGGAGGGCAAAATTGAACCACCAAGTGCTGCTACTCACGCAAAAGTATTGATAAATAAATGAATAGCTGCAAAGCGATTT
>JAGDQP010067949.1:0-11086 GCA_022664845.1 Lepisma saccharinum
CAATAGCTTGCTTTATAAAACTGAATTTAATAATTAAAGAGAACCTGAGCTAACGCATGAACTTTCTTAAAATTCTCATCTGGTAGTCACTTTACGCTACTTTCAAAATATTCCTTCAAACTAAACTGTTATTCTTCTTAGCTTTTCACTTTTTTACGTTGCCGCAACAACTAACCCCTATCGCGGCTTTTAAGACCGTTGTCTGCAGCTTATTAATTGAAGCGGTTGAGACAAATTATCAACGTTTGTTTGATGAACGAACGTTCTTGTACTTAACGCTGTAGTTTCAACGAAACTTGAATCAAACATCTTTCCCGTTTTTCTGTAGCTGCAGGTGTAACTAAGGTATTAGAATATAACTTTGAAAATTGGTTGAAAATAATCTTTGTTTTAGAATTACCAAAATAATTTTAGTTCGGAACTTGAATGGTCACTCCACTTAGATCTGTCATGTTTTACAATGCCAAGCACCAAAAACAAGTTTTAAGACGTTTGCTCCTATTCCTGAAATTAGAAGTATCACCCAAGGATCAGAACCGGACTGTTCGCATCGAAAGTGAGTGTTAACCACTCGACTATGCAGCATCTTCCAAATATAGCTACAAAATATGGCTAAAAATATTCCCTGTAACATACTGTATGTATAATTTCACATTGTTGTACTATTTTTTCATACGCAGTTCTGTTGTTCTTTTAATAATTCATCGAAAAATAAAAGTAACACTTGAAAATTAATGTTCATGTATAGTAATGTGATCACCATTATTTTGTAGTCAAAGTGTTGTAATACCCTTGAAAATATTATTATTATTATCAATATTATTATTATTAAGAAAAATATTGACTCTTATCTTATTTTATCAAACTTAGGTTAGTTTCTAGAGCCTCCGATCAGCCGATAGTTGACCCGGTAGTTTTCTGTGCGCTCAGTCCAAGGTTCATGTATTGTTAGGATAAACTGAAAGGAGTGGTCCCGAGCCCACTTTATCAAGTCTCGTCAGTACAAACTCACCAACTAGCTTGGCTTTAATTCGCGATAAGGTCTTGTTTGATAACAATGTAATCCTTGTGAAAACAAGTAACTTTAATCTCTGGAAAATATTTATCACTATCTGTGTGTTAAACTCACAGCATTTGATGAGATAAGATGAGATAAAAACTCTTCATTAATTTCTTGAATTAGGTCAAACATATTCTTATGTTTAAAGACAGGTTACTCTTAATGCTATTTTTAAATTAGTTTATTTTATTTATTTATTGAGGTACCAATCAAGTTGGTCTATCATAAACGTCACATAAACTATCATCTTTCCTACTCGTGTAATGTGTTCAATGACTTTCACGTTCACCTGTGATTCCTATAACGTGATTATCTTGTCCTGGAGAGAAATATTCTGATGACACTGTATTTCCGTCTAACAAAGAATTATTGATAAATGCCGATAAGTCACAAGGTCCTTCGTGCTTCGTGGAAAATTCTACGCGATACAATTCTCTTGACTAAATCCAGTGTTTAATACCTCCTAGTCTTGTTTCCCGCCCACCAGCTAACGGACGCTATCAGCCCACAAATTACCGGTAGTTCAGATCTGTACATAATTTAACATATGATACTGAGATACATTTTTAAGCTACACGATTTCAAAGAGTTTGGGCTATTTTCGGTATTAAACATTTTTAATTTCTAAATTCGTCGTTGTTACTCAGGGCAACCGCAAGATTTTTTTCAGAACCACTCGCCCTCACTGTTCTGTATGGAAAGCCCACATGGAAACAAGGTGAAATAGAAAGTTAACAGCACCGCTAACCGGGGGCTCACGCCGCCCAGCTCCCTTCGGGCGCACCGTGCCCCCTTACACATCTCCCATCGCTCGGTGTGCTGCCCTGGTTTATTTATTATATACATCCTAGCTTTCAGTAGCTTCTATTTGGTATAATAAACCATTACTTTCATTAAATTTTCTAACGCGTATATACATAAAAAAGTTAATAAGAAACTTTTTAAAGAGATACTTTTCTTAAGGCTAAATCCAAGTGGGTTTTCCAGCGGTTTTTGTTTTACGTCAATTATTCAACAGAAATTAACTTTCACAGACCAAAGTTCGTTTCGTCCTTTAATAATGAGTACAATTAGTCTTAACAAACAATAGTAGACTCAGGATTGTGTGCAGACAGTATTGGGACATTATTCTGTCCCAAAAGTGTCTGCACACAATCCTGAGTCAAAATTCAGAGTCAGATTAAGGGGTGGCTAAAGGGGCTGTAGCCCAGGATCCCCATTCATTTTGGGGCCCCGTCAAAGGTAAATAAGTTAATTTTACGACTATAAAGGACAGGTAACAGGAGCCCTAAGAAAGTCTTTAGCTCGCGGCGGGAGTCAATAGTCCAGAGCCCCCAAGTAGCTTGATCCAGCACTGCATAAATTCATAGACCATAACATACGTAAATTGTGGAGTTTAGTCTGTTTACCACTCGACCGTTGCTGCAGACTTTTATCCAAAAAGCATCTATTAAGCACCATTGAGCGAGAAATGAGCGTGTATGTGAATCAGAAAATTCCTAATATAATTTTAGAAAGGAGAAATGAAAAAGAGTACAATGCGAGGATTTAGCGAAAAAGTAAAGAATACAGAATTAGGCCCCGTGATAAGAGTACGTCTATTTCACTGCCTCCCTTCAACTATTCAGAAACAAAAAATTCTTATTGCAATCGTTTCTGCACTAAGTTTTCAGGTTTATGCACAATTAGAATCCGAAAAAATTAAAAAATAAATAATTAGGCGGGCTGGCCAAACCCCCCCCCCCCCCGCCCCTTTCCTTATTAATCAGATCGACAATTTTCAAATTCGAATTGTTTGTGCATCGTTTTTGCACCTTCGTGGATGCATTCTTAGTGTTTGTGCGCAATTCTGTCTGTAGAAAATCAACTTTTAATTTCGGAGGGCTGGGGAAATGTTAGCCTTCCAATTTCTGAAATTCCAATATTTTTGTTCGGAGCCGTTTGTGCATCGTTTGTGACGTTTGCGCAAGTATTTTCAATGTTTGTGCACAATTATTAAGATATTCGCAGTTCAAAATGGCGTCCCCCGTTTCACTATCCCCCCCCCCGTCATTTATTAAAAAATAAAAGGATCTTATTGCAATTACTTGTGCAGCGTTTGTGCACGCGTTGTAAGCGTTTGTGCACAAATATTAAGTGAGATATTGGCAATTCAAAATGGCGGCCATCATTTCATCAGCCCCACCCCGATTTTTTTAAAAAACAAAAATCTAATTGCAATCGTTTGTGCACGCATTTCCAACGTTTGTGCACAATTATTAAGTTAGATATGAGCAATTCAAAATGGCTGCCAAGTTTTCATCATCCCTAATTTTTAAAAAATAAAAAAAACTTATTTCAATCGTTTCTGCATCGTTGAGGCACGTTCGTGCACGCATTTTCAACTTTTTGCACAATTATTGAGTGAGATATAAGCAATTCAAAATGGCAGCCACCATTTCTTCCGTTCCCTATTTTTTCAAAAATAAAAAGATTTTAATGCAATCGTTTGTGCACACATTTTTAGCTATTGTGCACGCATTTTTAACGTTTGCGCACAATCGTTTACAAAATTCAAAATGGTGGCCAACATTTCTTCATCCCCAATTTTTCAATAATAAAAAAATTTTATTTCAATCTCTTATACATCGTTTGTGCACGTTCGTGCACGCATTCTCAACGTTTGTGTAATTTTAGAATCAGTAAAAATTACTATTTTTTAAATTAGGGGAACTGGAGAAATGAAAAACCCAAATTACTGGGATCAAAAATGTTCTACTTGCAACCGTTTGTGTACCCATTTATAGTATTTGTGCACAATTCATACTGGAGAAAATCAACCTTCAAGTTGGGTGGATTGGGGCCCTCAATTTCTCGGATTAAAATTTTTTGTTCGGAATGGTTTGTGCACGCATTTTTAGCGTTTGTGCAAATTTGTTAAGTGATATATTAAGAATTCAAAATGGATGCCTGTATTTCATCCAGCCCCCACTAAAGTAAATCTTTGTTCAGAATTATTTATGAATCGTTTATACACCTTTGAGTGCACACTTTTAACGTTTATGCATGCAATTCTAGTGTTTGTGCAAAATATATACAGTAGAAATTGAAATTTTTAATTTGCTGTTACCAAAACTATAGAATGCTAATTACTCGTATACAAATGTTTCTACTTGCAATAGTTTGTGTACGCATTGCTAACGTTTATGCACAATTCATGCAGGAGAAAATCAACCTTCACGTTGGGTGGATTAGGGCCCTCAATTTCTTAGATCTTTTTGTTTGAAGTCATTTGTGCATCGTTTGTGCATATTTGTGCATGCATTTTCAGCTTCCGTGCACAGTTGTTAAAGGAGATTGTAGGAATTAAAAATGGCGGTCACCATTTCACCAGCCTCCAAAAAATGTCGACAATAATATTTGTTGTTCAATCGTTTGTGCATTCACTTCTAGCGTTTGGGCAAAGTAGACTTCACTGGATTTCACATAGCGAGAAACAAATTGAGACTTGGTAGTATTTCTCATAACCGAGACTTGACAGAATATTTTTTATAATTCTGTCATAGCCGAGTTTTCGAGTGGACACTCGAGGAACAGTTCCATTGCTAGTTTGTGCGTGTTTATAAACAGATCGAGAGATTGAATCTTTAAGCTTTCATAACGATTGCCCATAATGAAAGATTTACTTCGAGTTTTACGTCATATACTTTTTATTTAATGCATTGTCTTACAATTGCTTCAACGACTTAACCGTCGACATCCTAAGAGATGTTATGTATAGGTTTTAACATTTTTAATTGTTAATATCTAGATTGTTGATTTACTTTATAACTGTGATCTTTGTTGAAGTTCTGTTCTTGTTATTTTGTCAAGTTTGAGTTCATATGCAAACCCAAGTCTCGCATATGAGAGAACTTTAAAAAATCCTCTCAATACTAAGTTATAAGAGATACTTTGTTTCTTGCTATGTGCAATCCTGTGAAGATTACCCCGAGTGTGACAATGTGAAATTTCATAAGATCCCGGCGAGTCTCGGTTATGAGAGAGTGTAAAATCATGTCAAGTCTCAAATTATTTCTTGCTCTGTGAAATCCTAAATGAGAGTTTCATATAAAACCCTGTCAAGTCTCGGCTATGCAAGAGAGTCGCGATGAAATCTTAAATGAAAGAATCTGAATATCCAGAGTGTGAGAGAGTTTTAGAAAGATGTTGTGAAGTTTCGGGTGTTAGAGATTCTGTTAAGTTTGAGAGTTTCATTAAATCCTGCCGAGTCTCGTCTATGAGAGTCGCGATACAAAATTAACTGTGTCTATTTTTCGAATATTCATAGTTTCAAGAGAGAGTTTCATAAAAAAAAAATCTCGGCTATGAAAGAGTTTAAAAAATCCTGTCAAAGCTAGGTTATGAGAGATATTGTTAAGTTTGAGAGAGTTTCATATAAAAATGTACGTATTTTATAATATTTTTTGGACTTTGGTGACTCCTAGACTTTTTGACGTTTTAAATTTATGGTCTTGTTACGCCCATTTTGTCGTCACTATTCTGGACACCTCAAACACATGACGTCACTGATATTAATAGTAGCAATGAAGCGAGACCATTACGTGTCATGTTAAAAGCTCATGTGGCATGGTCAAAATCACAGTATAATACTGGTATTAACATGGGTGCTCTTAGATATTCCTAAGGGCAAACATAGAAAAAAATCCGAAAAGAATTTTTAAAAAAATCGGTCATGGAGTGCTGTTCTTATGTGCAGGCTCTATCACCAAGTAAATGGTGAAAACTTCCATTCACTACTGCACAAACGTTCTGATGCAAATAAAAGAAATAATTTCTTGCATGCAGTGGCGATCCATATTCAGTTGGTCTTTTTCCATTACCTTTGTTATTACATATATGTTTGTGAGCAAAGTTTTCATTCACTGTCTGCGATAGGATTCGAACCTCCAACCATCAGCGAGGAAATTTTGAAGTCTGTTGCTTTAACCGCTCTGATATGCTGGTCTTCGAACAGGTTGATTCTTTTTTATTTATTTTGTGTTACGAAGACAAGAAGCGAAAATTGTGTTTCCAGAAGCTACTATATCCATATTACTTTCTTAGAATTGTTTTTCTGTTTTTAATACAAAATACTAATTCCTGATTTGATTTTGAAGCAAATGTTATATTAAACCATTGATGTTAATTGAATAGAATACTTTATCGTTCAAACTGACAACAAAATCGAATCAGGAACTTCTACATTACACGAAATACAGCAAAAATTAAAAAAATAAAATGGAATATATTAACTTTGGAAACAAGCTTATCACTCTCTGAAATGAAGGAATCCATATCGGCTTTAATCCGATATTGGGGTAGCTTGTTGGATCTTATGTTAGAACTAGAAATGCTGCACATGACGTGCTGCGCAGCACTGAAGAACCTTTTCATAAGAAAAACTCTGCTGGGCTGAAATTGGGGCGATATACGCAATTTGGCTGGCCTCCTTGGGTGGGATCTGCGACGGCTCGAAGGGAGTCCGAATTGTTCCTCCGAACATAGCGCCACAATTTTGGTGGTGCCAACCACTTTGGGTGCGAGTGTATCGTATGAGTTCGGACAATTAAATTATTGTTTATGAAGGCGCATAAAATTTGTAACAGAGCGCCGCTTGACTTAGAGCCGGCTCTGCGTAACAATATAATGCGGGAGGGTAGAAATGGAATCTAGAAGCACATCGATATAGGCCGATATGAATAATGGAGTATTTGCCTATGTGTTGATAGTAGCTATAGAAATAAAATATGATCTCGACTACATCCTATATGTATTCCCCTTAGGATCCAATTCTCTCGTCTTATTCACTTGTATGCATTCGAACTTGGACTTTTTGCCGCGTGTAACAAAAAAAATGTTACCTGATTTTTCTTAAATCTATATCAGTAAACTCTGTAAAATTTCAAATTGCGTATGTCTAACCTAACTTTTCTAACATGTTCTAGAATTTTGTAAAACATAATCAAAACGGGTCATAAGGGGAGCAATACCTAACAAGAACTCAGTAAAAATATGTTGATTTTTTAAAATAGAGCAACAAAAAGTTATGGAGAAATGCCACCAGCCAGGCATCGAATCGGCGACAGCAGATATCTGACAATCGCGGGTCACGTAACAGTCCGGTAGCCGAGAGGTCAAACCCAAAATTTAAATACAGCTTTTTTTTATTATTGTTGATAACTTAAGTAGGATCTGTTTGAGACGAAAATGCATGATGACATCTTGTCACCCTTGGGCAACTCCCACAATCCAAGATGGCGTCCGCCAATACCATCAATGTTTAATATATTTTGTAAAATGACTAAATAATGTCATAAAACACACCCAAACTTTGATATTAAGTATTTATTATCGTCAGTAACTTTAAAGATGAAGGCGGCTGATGACATTTCTCTACCCTTCGGCAATTCCCACAATTCAAGATGGAGTCTGCCAATAACGTCACTATTGAATGAATTGTGCGATATGACTGAATAACCTCATATAACACATCCAAATTTTGGTATAATGTAATTTTATCTTTAGGAACCTTGAAGTAGATTCTATTGAAGATGAAAACGGCTGATGATATTTTGCCACACTTCGTGAACTCTCACAATTCAAGATAGAGTCCACCAATGACATCACTGTTCAATGTATTGTGTCATACGACTGAATAATGTCGTATAACAGGCCCAAACTTTGGTATTATGTTATATCGTTGATGACTTTGAAGTAGATTCTATTGAAGTATGGTCTATTTAAGAGTTAAACTGCTGCGACATCTTGTCACACTTAGGAGATCATATTATTCAAGATGGCATCCGCCGATAACATCACTATTCAATACAGTGTGCCATATGACTAAATAACGTGCGATATCTCAGAAATTATTAATAGTCGTTATATTTGCAATGTTTTCTGAATTCAGTTCTAGGATCCAGAGGATCGACTACATCGCTTAGTATCTGCTTTATTCCATCCCTGTCAACAGCATTTGATGAATTTCTAAAATTCATTTCCTCTTTGTGCTTGAATTGTATTCTACATTTACTGTCTTCACAAAACATTTGCAAGTTTGGAGCAAGTATACAAACTTATTACGTTCTCAAGGTTTCGGGACTGACAAGTGAGGATAATGATGATCAATCCACCTTGAGTGTGACCCTATCTCATGAATGATGGATGTATCTAAGACGTAGCGAGGGTAGTTAGTGCGCTCTGCAGCAAAGAACTAGAGAATCAAATCGAGGATCGTAAGAATGTGCACATACCAGTCACCTTTCTTTGCCCTTACCTTTCTTTATCAGAAAACTGACTTTATGAGCACATCAACCCACAGTTGAGATATTATATTGACACCCTAAATAAAGATGAATAAAGTAACTAATATTCTGTACGATTCAATCATATGAAACAATGCGTTGAGTAGGGACATTATGCCTGGTGCTATCTTGAACTTCGGGTGTTGCCCAAGCATGACGGGATGTCAGAAACCATTACCATTACAAATAGATTTTACTTAAAAGTTATGAACAATAAAAATACTTAATACCAAAATTGTAGGTGTAGCATATAACATTTTTCTGTAATATGGCACAATGAGTTGAACAGTCACATTATCCACGGACACTATCTTGAAATTGTGTCAGCCACTATCTTTCCAAATAGACTCTACCTCAAAGTTATCAAATGAAAATAATTAATACCGAAATATTCGGTGTGTCATTTGACGTTATCCAGTGATACAGCAAAATATGTTGAAAACTGGTGTTATTGGCGGACTCCATCTTGAATTGTGGGAATTGCCCAAGGGTGACAAAATGTCATCAGCCGTTTTCATCTCAAATAGATTGTGTTATGACATTAGTCATTCATATGGCACAATGCATTGAACAGTGACGTTATTGGCAGACAATAGTGGGAGTTGAGCAAGGGTGACAGAATGTCATCAGCAGTTTTCATTTTAAATAGACTCTACTTCAAAGTTACTGACGATAAAAATACTTAATACCGAAGTTTGGGTGTGTTATATGACATCATTCAGTCATATGACACAATATATTGAACATTGATAGTATTGGCGGACGCCATCTTGTATAGTCGGAGTTGCTTAAAGATAACAAGGTGCCATCATCCATATTCGTCTCAAATAGACTCTACTTAAAAGTTATCAACAATAAAAAAAAAACTGTATACAAAAATTTTCGGTTCAGAGCCAAAAACCCATTTGGATGTCGGACAAACAAGAGAGAAACATTTCCTACCACGTCTGGTATTAAAGGTAGAAAGACATCTTGGCACCTATATTCCAACAATGACAGGAGTACTGTATTTCTGTCAGTATGGTAATGTTAAAGTAACAAGAGAATATGGACACCATTCCCAAAACATTTCCAGCAATTAGTATACCTGAATGACTTATTTGACTTACACAGTAAAAAATAGCTGAGGCCGCCATTTGAATTGCTAATATCTTAATAATAATTATGCACGAACATTGAAAATGCGTTCACAAACGTACACAAACGATTACAATCAGATTTTTTTTTATTTTGGAGAAATATGGGGGCTAACGAAATGGTGGCCACCATTTTGAATTGCTAATATTTAACTTCATATTTGTGTGCAAACGTTGCAAATAAGTGCACAAACGTACACAAACAATTCCGAAAAAAAAAAGAGATTGGATTTTGAGAAATTGTAGGGGCACCATTTCCTCAGCCCCCAAATTAAAAGTTGATTTTCTACAGTCTGAATTGTGCACCAATGCTAAGAATGCGTGCACAAATTTGCACAGCGATTTTATTAGAACATTTTCGATTCGGGTAACTGAGGGGCTAGCGTTGGCATAGTATTTGGAAGGTAGTGAGTTCAATTCTAGCGGCTGACCAATCTGAGGTTTTTCCGGAGTTCTTCCTCAGTCACACCAGGCAAATGCCGGGATGGCACCTTCAACATAGGCCCTTGGCGACACCATCCGAATCCTTTCCCTCTCCTATCCCGACCTGAGCCTTAGATGCCTAAAGGCCATAAATAAAATTAATTAATTAATTCTTAGCCTCAAACTTGGCATAAAGCTCAGTCGAATTGGGCAAGTGTTCCAGAGTCAAAAAAGGAGAAATAATAGTATCCCAGATGGAAGTTAACAAATAAATTAAAACATTCAATGCATTATTATTTTTGGGCTGAAAAAAGCGCCGTGTCAGAAATAGTATTTGCTGATTTACTAAAAAATAAGGTAGTCATAAACCTTACGAGAGAGAAGATTTCTTCTTATACCAGTCTTAGAAGGTACGGCCAACTTAGATTTTTACACATTTGGTTCAAAGTAGGAATCACGAATGATCATACAGTGTTACAGCAACTTTTTTGGAAATGATCATTTCTTCTTTTAAATCGCAATAACTACCTTTTGAAGTAATTACACAAATTTTCAGGTATTTAATGTGAAATGTACACACTTAATAATATTATTGTACTATTTTGACTGTACAGTAGATTCTTAACTGTAGTTTTTAAGCTACTATCGTTAAAATGTAAAAGCAACGGAAACTAGTTATGACTAAGTCCCCTTCTACACGAGCGGGAGAAACGTGGATGTTTCACCGTGAGTAACGGCCTCCACATCTCTATGACTACACGTGGCAGCCAAAATGACGAGGTTAAACCATGAGAAAAACGCTAGCCATATCTAAAGGAGCGGTACTGTCCGGTGTAGAATGGGTCACGGTTCTCTCGCTCGCGCTTTTAACGTGTCCCGACACATTGAAACTGTCTGCCGCTGTTTCAACGCTACCAAACCACACAGTGAAAACGCTTGTGTAGATACGTACATTCAAAAGCAGGGGTTTTGTTAGAAGGCACGGTTGCTCGCGGAACATCTGCGCGTTTTTCCGGACCGTGTAGAAGTGGTCTGACAGCTAGCGCTTCAATTATAATCGTGACACATAATTACCCTTATTCTGTGAACACTAGTGAACTTCGACTTTTACTCTCTGGTTGGTCCCAACGTATATAACTAAA
>JAGDQP010067953.1:0-10512 GCA_022664845.1 Lepisma saccharinum
ACACTGACAATTAATGTGCTTGGGGACAGGATACCCACACGTTTTTTTTCTCTTATGTTGCTTAATGTTAATAGTAAGTTTGGTGCGAATATTTCGAACACTTTGAATGAAATTTCAAAACTCATTTTCTTTAAAAGAAGGCGGAAACAAAGACAACTGGGTTCAATATCGGCTCCTGAATATGAAAATGTTTATTGCCATCGGAAGTACGTAAATGTGCAAATTTTAAAACCGATCGGATATATGGAAGTGGGTCAAGATCAGCTTAAAAGTTTCCACCCTAACAAATTATAAAAGCTTTTAACAACGCTGACAACTTGGTTCCTTGGAAACAAGATGAACACATTTTGTGTCCTGTGTGGATTTATGTTTGTACGAAGTTTGGTGCAAATACATCGAACAGTATGGAAACAACTTGAGAAAATGTATGTTCGAAACTGTAAACAACACTGACAACTGGGGCCCAGTGCACTCTGGGTTATTGAAATATTGCATCGTCATCGAAAGTACATACGTGTGCAAATTTTCAGGTCAATATCATGTGTGGAAATTGGTTAAAATTAGCTTACAAAATTTCATTAAAAGAATTTAACAATAGATTGACAACACTTACAACTAGGTGCTTGGGGACAGGACATCCACACATGTCTTGTACTGTGTGAAGTGTGAATCAATGTTTGTACAGTGTTTGGTGGAAATACGTCGAACATTATGGGAGCAATTTGAAAAATGAATTTTTGAAAAAGTAGGGAACACTGACAACTGGAGCGCAATGTGCACTCTGGGATCTAAAATTATTGCATTGTTATCGGAAGTATGTACGTGTACAAATTTTCAGATCGCTGGTATATGTAAAAGTGGGTCAAAAATTAGTTTACAAAATTTTGAGCTGCAAAGAAAGATGGTTTGAAAACGTAGACTCTCGTTACTAAAGATAGCATTAAAGAATATCTAACAGTGATGGGCAAAATATATATGAATGTAAGTCGTGCCTCCTAATCCCCGCTTCAATCGATCAGCATATCTAAGCCGGCACGCAATACAACTCTGAATGTCCCACTACCACGATTTAAAAAATAAAGGATTGCGTTTCCAGTAGTGACTAGTTTAATAGCCCCTTCTAGTTTGAATTCGTTCTGTGGTCAACCTGAATGGCCATGAATTGAAGTATGTACGGTAAGAGAATAGCGTAAAGAAATTGGCGGATTTACAGGGGGCATGGGGGACATTGCACCCTCCAGTCATTTTAGGATTTAGAAGAGAGACCCTGAGGTGCAATTACTTTAAGGGTGGAAGCTATTCCGAAGATTTTTATAGTCATTCTGAAATGACTGGGGGAGCAATGAACCCCATACTCCCCCCAGTAAACCCATCATGCACTGCAAGTTGAAACAGTCTCAGCATCATTCCCAAACATTTCTGTTTAATTTTTCACATCAACACAGTGTTTCTGATTTTTATTATATTTTATGTGCAAATTGGGAAAAGCATTTTCTTGTATTAAAACGCACATGATATGGAAACAAATTATTTACTTATTCCAACCCTTTTCTCTGCTTTTATCCTGCTCTCGGTAAGAGAAGGAATGAAAATTTTTGGCCAGTAGCTTGAAGAAGAAAGAGATATTACAAAGAATAAAAGTACAAAAAAAGAATTCGTATTCTAACTCCATAAGCATACTATGAGCAACCTTTCAGGATGAGGACACACGACAGTCTCCATCAATTCGTCAGGCACTGCAACAACCATCATGTTGCCAGGAGAACGTCTCGAGTGTCGAGAATGGTTTCCGATCTACGACACTCTGACGAGAAGCAAACTTTTAGCAGGTCCGTGCTAACATACTGGATATCGCGATTTCGGAAATTCACCGAGAGGGAAAGATGTAACAGAAAACTGACAAAGCCAAAAAATTGAGATTACTGAAAACCGAGAGCAAATCAGAGAGAACATTTTGAAAAACGCAGAGAAAAAAGAGCATAAAGAAAAAATAGACGAATAGAGGAAATGAGGAGTTGAGAGAGAAAGATAAAAATTTGGATACAGTTGAGAGAGTGGAGATTTAGTGTGTAAAGCTTAAGAGGTTGTTGTTTCATGATCCTGCCCAATAATCCATACTCTCCTGACCTTGCTCCCTGCAATTTGTTTCTGTTACTTTGTTTTTCTTGCGTACAAATAATTTCGGGTTGGAGAAGCAGGTTATCACCGCAGCGACACAGATAATGTGGTCCATTCCAGCCCATGAATTTCAGGAGTCTTTCGAGAAGTTTTATCAGCATTGACAGCAGTGCATTGTTGGGCGCATAGTTGAAATCGGGTCACTTTTGCTGACCCGGTGATCCAGCTTGACCCGGCAACCCGGTGACCGTCCTGACCCAGCGACCCGCTCCGAAACTTGACCCGATTGACGCGATTGACCTGATTAACCCAGTCTGAAAACTATATTCAACTGGTTATTTTGGGCGTCGTATTTTTTGTTCTCTAGGGGTAACACGTCTGATCCCGGTACCCCCGAAATAAACACCGTTCAAACGTAAGGAATTTATTAAAATCTCTTTGAGCTCAGACTCTTTGACCCCGTGACCCGGTCCAAAACTTGACCTGATTGACTCGGACTTTTTTCAACTCTGGTTGTCCGAGGGCACTACTTTGAAACTGTATGTACATATAACACGAAAGTGATGCGAGATATGTGCTCAGAAAGCAGCTAGTCTTACAGTTAGACGACTCTAATGGGATAACTCAATTAGTATATCTAGGAGCTCGACTCCCAACTTCCGTGTCTATTCAGCGTCCACCAGAGCGCCAGTACTGTCTGACTTTACTTTCATAGCAATCATACATGAAACAAGGAACACAGATTACATGTAATGCTCAAAATATTACTCTTTTCCACCGTGTGCCAGATCTATACTAGTATGAAATTCAAATTGCTCAATCACTTAAGGAAAATAGTTCGAACTAGCTCAAGAGTTATTTTTCTGTATTTCCTCCCAGATTTTCCCCTTAATTTTATAGAACTTTGGCCTTCTGTAACTGCAAAATTTAACTCTCGAACAGTCTTAATGAATTTTGTGCTTGTAAAGTTGAACAAACATATCATACAATAATGATTATTACAGCAGAAAATGCAAGAAAGTGGTAGTACTTTGTGAATTACCTTAAAAAATGTACTAAAATGTAAAAATAAATTAATACAATAGTTAAGGAAATTTATTTATTAAACATCTTACAACAATCTTGAAGTAAACATGATGTTAAGATAGGCTATTTGTTCAAGATTTGTTAAGCTTTCACGGATTTGAAGAAGGTTAGAAGATAGTTACTAAATAATTTCTTTTTATTGTGCTCATTGTTCCTTACTCTTAGTGCATTTTTCAGAACATTCCCCATACAGCACAGGAATACTCTAAGGATATGCTACGAATACCTCCGTGGGATGTGCTAACATTCCTAAGATGTCCCACAATATTCCTAGTATTGTACGTAGAACATTCTACGATTATCTGAATGTTCAGGATGAGCGAATGTGATGAGAAAAGAATATTCTATGAATATGCTTAGGACTTCTAAGAATATTCTAGGGATATTCTGGAAACTCGAACCTAGAATATCCTTTTATTCTCATAAGCACGTGATACATGTTTGTTCTCAAACGTTCTGGTACGTCCAATGCGTACTCGTGATCTTAATGCCATATTCGTGAAATATCCTGTGCTGTGTAGGAATTTCAATTTGTTTATGGCCTTTACGCAACTCTAGCTGAGGTCCAGATAGGGTAGGGAGAGGCTATTGGAAAGTAGTCTACTGGAACCTATTTTGGAGGTATCATGCCGGCATTTTCCTGGCGTGACTGGGGGAAAATCTTCGAGAAACCTTAGTCAGGTTATGCGGCCGCTGGGATCGTTCCCATGACCTTCAGATTACTGAGTCAACGCTCTACAATTGAGCTCTGGCCAGTCGGTTGCACTATGTAAGGTTTGATTATTAATATATTACTGTCCAGTGCACGTTTAAATTCACAAATATTTTAAAAAAGGATTCGATTATTTCATTTGCATCTTTAGCCAATCAAAAATCTTTATCTAATCAAGATTCGAACCCACGTTCCTACCCATTGCCGATCAGAAGTCTGCGATGTTACAGCCTGGACCACGAGGACTGGGTCATCATTGCAGTTGATGCTTGGATTCAAACGTTATACGTGAAAAACGTTATTTATGTTTCCGTGTACATTTCTATGCATGTAATTTAAATATTCTCTAACCGAGCCGCTGTAGCTCAGTGGTAGAATTCATGAGGTCGTGGGTTCGATCCCAGCGGACGATCATCCTGACTGAGGTTTTCCCAGGGTTTTTCCTCAGTCATACCTGGCAAATGCCGGGATGGCACCTTCAACGCAGACTCTGGTCGACACCTTCCCGAATCCTTTCCCCTCCCCTATTCCGACCTAAGCCTTAGATGCCTAAACGCCAAAAATTCAAATTCAATTAAATATTCTCTATGACGAGACACCAAGTGAATGTTCTGTATAAAATGCAAAAAGTTTAATCGAAATTGGTCCATTGATTCAGAAAATATGAGAGAACAAACACAAAAAAACATTGAATTCGAAACATGTATCTGAAGATGATTAGAAAATAAGTAATTCGTTATAATAAAATTTATTTTATAAATCAAAATTCGATTAAAATACGCAGGGACTCTTGCAAAACCTTGTAATAAAACTGGAAATAAGGATACAGTACAAGATTCTTCGACGAAAAAATGCTTCGTAAGTACTATTTAATATCCCGAGAACACGCGTGATCCTTGCGCTAAATAATTACTGGTTTATATTACAAAGCATGAAACATTATAAATAAAGATGAAAATATGAGTAAATCACACCTGGATTTGTGAAGTTTCAAATGCTTTAAACATTTTCTACTATGCACTTTCTCCTTTTTATCCATAAAAATCTGCAATCTCTTTCCATTGGCCTTATCTTCGAGAACTCCTCTAATCCCCGTAGGGGATGGCTAGTCGACCACGAGCTGACTGTGCAATATCCAGCGGGTCTGGAGGGAGAAGTTTTAATTCTCAGAAAGGCTACAGCTCTTCCCAACTCGACCAAGAAGTCATTTAAAATTTGCTGATACCAGCGAATCGTGCTCCAGAAAAAGATTCAAGACAGATCCAAGTTTCTCTGTATTGGCAGTTGGTTTAGAGCGTCTCATTGCACAAGAATTCCTTGGAGCTTACGGAAACAGAACGAATATTAATAGATTTTGAGTTTGTTTTACTACGCCTCCTAGCCTGGATTTAACCACATTTTCCCTGAATCTTCTTCATTTCCAACGTAAGGAATCCACTTGAGTTAGGGTTATATTCATTCTTTACTGCTATAAGATAAACAACATATGAAATTCAAGTGATATATATCTGTCTGTTTGTCTTTCTGACTGTCCGCTGTATAAATCCATACGGTTAGACCAATTTTCACCAAAATCTGTATGTTAACTCATTTGACAACAGGAATCCCACTTTTCCGGTCCCCCAATTTTGGTCTGAAGAAATATTGATATCCCTAACAACAATATTTTGATAGTAAGTACAATATTCTATGTTTTATACTCAACATTTGACACATATGTTCCTTGATTGCATGTAAAATGAGATGTGATTAGTTCATTTGTCCTCGCACCAACGAGCGGGTATATCAGCTGGCAAATAGAAGATCGTCATCATAGCGGACAGATCTCTTGTCATAATAAATAAATCAACACCTGTTATCTAATATTCAGTTCAGTGTTTATAAATGCAGATAGACAAATAAGTTATTTCAAGTTCAGAGATCGAATTGGGGAACATTGGATTTCACTCACTTTACAGTCTTTGCTAAGCCACGCCTGTTCTCAAACTTTTCAAGACTCTATATTACACATGGAAATTAATGAAACTTCAAAGACAGATACTTAAATATAAAGGTGTGATCAAAAACATTCTCAACGTTCGTCATATTATTTTCGGTTTATATTTACTTACTGCAAACCCAATAAAATCCGCGGAAGGTAAAGATAAATCGCTATCGTAGGGTAAACATTGGTATTCGTGCCATTTGCTAATTTCTTGATACATTTGATTTCGAAATGCTACAGCCTTAGAAAGAATTGTCGATTTGAATTTTTTGCCGACAGATGACTCCACAAGTATTGCCTGCGTTCTGCGTGATAGTTGTAACTCAAAAACTCTTAGGAATGCCTTGCTGTGCCAAATGCAATGTAACAAGAACCTTTTCCCTATCTGTTTACACCTTCAGATGACAAAAATAATCCATGTAAGGTTTCAATATACGTTTCATTGAAGCGCTTAAAGCATATTATTGATGATGATAGGTATTCTGCCAGAAGATTTATAATCCAAAAGGCCGTTGCGTAGAATGAACTGACTGTGGATTTCTATTGTCTTCATCTAATGAAGATAAAGTGACCTACAGTTTTAAGTAAATCCCAAACAACTTCTCTCAATTCAATGTATTTTCAAAACATAACTTACTATTCAATGAAAATAGTCTCCAGGGGCTTCAAGGTATTCGCGAGATTTTTCATTTCAAAATCTGCTTCTGTGGTTACGATAAAGTCAGTGCGGTAGAAAACTTCCTCATCCTCGAAAGTTCACTTACATAGAAAAACAGTCCATATACCGATAGAATCTGAAGGCTAAGCAATGTGCCTTATGTTCTATATTATTCACAATTCCTTCCCGCTAGTAACCTGGAACCTGACTCAACGTATTAAGGTTTTACATTCCTTAAAATAAAACGGGAAGTTCATTTTGGAGAATTAATTAAAACATCCTGGATCGTAATACTTACTTTGCATGTACACAAGAAAAAACTTTCATCTCATATTATAAATATGACAAGAAACGCAGCGAGCTTGTATCCGAGTTCCATCTATCTGAAAGGCTACAAGTAGCCACCGTGAGTATTCTGCTGATTTGTTCAGCAGACTGTCTATGGATGTAGTGGCGGGAATACCCAACGCTTCAAATACTCGGAATACAACTGATTAAATTCCTGGACATCAAATAGTGAATCATGTGGGTGGTTGTCGTCATGGAGGACTAGTACATGACGCCTTATGTTTTATAGTAAAGTAAGAAACTTCATCCCTCCTTGAAGAAGAAAAAGAGTTATCAGTTCGGAAACCAGTTCTTTAACCGTTTTACATCTTTTCTTCCCCAAAAAAGTTTTCAAAAGAAATGGGTCACTGTAAAATCTAGCCAATTGGACCGTGGTTGCATAGATCATGTGTATACGAATCAACTCATGCGCACGATCAATTCAATAGCGATTTAGACCAAAGGCGTGCAAGTGGTTTGTTCTACCAATGAACCTGTAGCCCTGCAATAGGCCCCAATCCTTGTGCCTAGTATTCATCAATACCCACTAGGGTGCACTTCCTTCCCAATTTTTATTGCAATGAGATTTTTCCCATCCCGCTATATGGTACACTTGTGCTTTACACTTTATTTTTCTCGGGCTACCTTCTCTTTCCCTGTTCAGTTTTGCAGCTAAAATTTTGTATATGCACTTCCTTTCAGGTCTTCTATCGACATACAAAGTATCATCATATTTGGTCTCCCAGAGATATGAAGTGTCCCTTGTAAGACATCTGTGTTGCTTTGTAGTGCATCTACATCGTCCCCTATTAAATCCACATCATCCGGGTATACGAATAGTTGATTCAAACAGTCAATGATAGTCCGTTTTTGTCCCCTTTAATTATTAAAATAGCATATTCTAACGCAAAGTTAAACAGTAGTGGTGATAAGGCATCGTCTTTTTAAATCCATTGTGGATCTCGGAAACTATCTGAGATAATTTTATCTATCCGTATTCTGCTTATGAGGTTGCTGAGACACATCTTCATTAGTTGAACAAGTTTTTTCAGAATTCCAAATCGTATCAGGATACTGTATAACTTTTCTCTTTTGATAGAATCATATACTTTCTTAAAATCAATGAATAGCTGATGAACAGTCCCACTGTATTCCCATTTTCTCTCCAAAATTTATCCCAAGGCGAAAACCTTGTCCAACGTGGATCTATTTCTTCTAAACCCACATTGTTGATCTCCAATTAGTTCATCTACATATAACACTTAGGCGTGTTAACATAATATTACTTAATATTTTGTAAGAAGTTGGAAGTAACGAGATTCCGCGATAATTATTACAGTCCGATTTATCGCATTTTTTTGTAAATCGAAACTATTACTGAAGCTTTCCATTCCTTTGGGAGCTCCTACTTTCTCCATATAGCACTTATCAATTTATGCAGTTCCTTGATTAGTGCCGTTCCTTCTGCTTTAATTAATTAATCTGAAATATTGTCTATCCTGGTGATTTGATTTTTTTTTTATTTCTTTACCGACATTTCGACCTCGATCTCTCTAGGTTCGAGTATCCACGGTTCTGCGGTATTGATTTCAAATTCCTCTGTTTGTTCCCGGTTGTGTACATTAAGAAGTTTGTCGAAATAATTTTTCCACACATCGATAATTTTAGTCGGATCCACCTGAAGACCTCCACGTTCATTTCTAAACATTCCTAACCTTGGCTAGTAACCTTTTCTTAACCAATTTACCTCTTTGTATAGGCGAGTATGTTATTTGTCTTGCCATTATCCTCTGTTTCCTGAATCTTCTGCATCTTGTGCCTTTTGTTTCTGAATCCGTGTGTGGTGTTCTGTTTCGCATTACGGTAGTGGTTGGTATTTGCTTTGCATTTATTACTTAGCCGTCGTTGCCTTGCTTGTCTACGTTCCCCATGAACCTTAATGCATTCTTCTTCAAACCAAGGTTTGTTTATCTGTTGTTTCTTCTCACCTAAACGTTCCTTCGCTGCGCCCTTAACTGTTTTACGAATTTCCTCCCACATCATGAAGAACGGTAGTTTTTCGAGTGACGCTAAGCAATGAGTCTGTTAGCGGCACTCACATATACACAGCTAATTTCGGATCTAGTAAACTATAAGCCCGATTTTGATGCTTGAAGTTTCATAGGAAAACCCTTTGTCATACTAATACACAGAAAAAAAATGGATTTGTAGGACCTCCCTGGGACCCCCTAGGGCAGTTTGAAAAACAAAAATGTATCAGAATTTCATATTTCTGGTGATAGCACTTATCACAGACCATATAGGCGGCCGAAGCTTGCGGAATCGTAATATAATCTTCAATACCTTTCAAACGGTGTATAACACCTTAAAATCGGTGAAGGGGTTCAAAAGTTATTACCATTTTAGCACAATCATTTAATTTTCACAAATGATAGAATAGGACCTCCGCCATTCTGTCTGTCTTTTTGGTTTAGCGCAAAGTGGTTGGTACCGGGGGTTTTGCGGGTCAATTTTGGGCCCAACAAGTTGGGGTTTTTCTAAGCTTATTTTGTTGATAGGAGTTACCATTTTCGAGATGGTATCAAAAAAATCGGTCTTTTGTAGAAGACTATGCACTTTTTTAAAAAAATAAGAAAAAGTGATATCTTACAAAATAATGACACCCTTACAAAATAAGTGTTATCAGTATAAAAAACTCTTCGGGGTAAAGACAAGACTGACGCAAGAATTCTACTCACAAAAGAAGTGATATCCATTTTGCGAGTTACTTTCATTATGCCACTATGGCGGAAGGATACAAAATCTCCTATTTTATTACAAAGGAAACACTTCCGTTATAGTGACACAAAGAAAGTAACTCGCAAAATTGATATCACTTGTTTTGTGAGTAGAATTCTTGCGTCACTCTTGTCTTTACCCCGAAGGAATTTATACTGATCTTACTTACATCAATTTCATGATTAATATCTTTATTATTACTCGAGTCGGTTAAGATTTTGAACATATTTGAGAGTTCGAGTTGATATTATGATATCACGCTCGGATTATTTAAACGTATAACTTTGAATTTAAGTTGTTTTGATCCTTTGCTTTCTCTGTTCTCGATGCATAACTTTTCCCTCACTTTTGTGATCACTAAGTGATGGTCGGTCTCGCCTTCCTTTCCTCTGTAAGACCTAACGTCCATTATGTTGGTGTGTTCGTCTATCTACTAATACGTGATTGATATGGTTGAGAGTTCTCCTATCCGGAGATACCCATGTGTATTTCTGTATGTCTTTGTGTTCAAAGTACGTGCTATTTACCAGTAGTTTTTTTCGAAATCGCGAAAGCTATCAGTCTATCGACATTGTTGTTGGTCTTTTCGTGAAGGCTGTATTTGCCTATAGCATGTCGATATTTTTTCCCTCCCTACCTTTGAGTTCAAATCCCCAAACACAATTTTCGAATTATACTTCAGTAATCGGTCAAACAGCCTTTCTAGCCCATGGAAGAATATATCTTTGTCGTTCCAACAGCCTCATCGGTCGGTGCATAGACATTTATTAGAACCGTGTTGCGCCATCGAGTACGTATCGTAACGTACGATAGATAGTCTTTCGTTTAAGAACTCTATATTCTGAACCG
>JAGDQP010067954.1:0-11086 GCA_022664845.1 Lepisma saccharinum
TATGAAAAGTAAAGTGATATCTATTCTATACTATTGTATATTTTAAAAGAGAGTCTATCTATGTACGTATGATGATGACAATACGATATCGTTGTATGTAAATAAGTATCAATACTCAAAAAATATCTATGCATTACGTAAATGGCCGATAAGCATAACAACATAGTTGTATATTCCAAACTAGATATTTATTGTGCATTATAGCCCAAGATACTTATATCTAATTGTCACAAAGTCTCTTTGGTGCACGAAGCAACTTATATACATATCTTAAATGTAATCCTTGAACTTTGCGATTATAATAAACTTCACTTTTGATGTGACTTAATATTCCACCTTAAACTGAAGATGACAACAAGTGTTGTTCTTTTTCTTCTAATAGTGAGTGTGAGTTACTTTTATTTTTAACTATTCCAGGTGATGAATTATTAAGAAGTAAACAATATTAATTGATTTTTATTTGTATTGCAATATAATATATCACCAATGGTCACCATCCATGGTGTAGTTGATATGATTTATTGTAGTTTTCGGTCATTATTCACTAATTACTACTTAATTCCCAATACGAATTAGGTTGGTCTGTCTGTAGAAGTTTGTTTTGTCCAGCCGGAAAATTATAAGATGATGATGACAGAAATGCTTTCTCGCTTTGGAACTTGTTTCAAAAATGATTTATACTAGGAACAGAACTCGTGACACTGAGCATTACTCTCTTTTATAATCAAGCCAAGATGGTTACGCTAAATATACTTTCACGCCTACTTAATTGAGACATAATTAACACGTAAACTACTACTGGAGCTAAAGGCTTCATCTATCTTCCAACTATCTTGTCTTAGTCTGGTCACAGATCATATCCAAAATCAACAACCTGACAAAATGACAAGTTTTTAAATAAAGTTCTAACATAAATATTTACACACGTATTAATCCATTACAAAACACACATACAGAGAAAATAAACAATACATACAATTTATAAATGGGCACTACCTACATTGTGAGGCGGAAAACGAAAAACGACCTCTTGGCGGATGAGTAAAATTTTAAGTAGAAACTAAATGAAATGGGGTCGAAAACATCAAAAAACGGTTTGTAGCGGATTATTGTAGTTTACTTTTACCTTTACAAGCTCATATCGATCAACAAGTCGTTCAGATTCCAATAGAACTCTAAAATAATGACTAAACAGTTTAATCCAGAGAAAATAGATTCTTGTCACCATGAGGATATACTATTGGTTTATAACTTTCTCAATGATTAAGATAAGATGCTAAATGTGGTATCGAATTGTTTAGAATTTATCACTGAATTTGAAAACAACAAAGTTTGAAAATTAAGAAATTGCGACAAGAGGTCCGTTTTCGCTTTCCGCCTCATATATATTTTCCGATTATATTATTTACTCCCACCCACATGCTTAAATTACATTAATAATAAACATTTTATATATGTACATCGTTGTAACTTTGTCATTACAAGTTATATTTAGCCAGTTACCTTGGAGAGATGAGAGATTGGAAACACCCTACACCTTACCAAAAATACGTTTTCTCTCCTCATTCCTGCTTTACAAACTCACTGAACACATCGTGCAAGTTTAACGCAGCCGACCTTTTTCCATGCACATGGAGAAGCAATATATGTGTTAGGCGTTTCTGTGACATGGTAGCCCTCAGGTACGTTTTTAGTCGACGAAGAGCACTGAAACTACGTTCTGATGTAGCAGAAGAAGCAGGCACAGTCATAACGAGCACCAAAAGCACTATCACTTGTTGAAGAAGAGATTTTGTGGTATCAGATTCCTTACTAAGTTAGGGGACAAGAAATATAAACTTCATATGTTTATATAAAATCATATAGATTTAAAGGTCAATTCAAAAAACTGACGGGGTAATAGCACCTTGCCCCCTAACAGCCGCCCACGATCGTAGAGATTTCTATACTAAATTAATTTAACAAAAGTCATTACCTTTCAAGCTACACTCCAATTTACTAGTTAAAATCTTCTCGTTAGCTTCTTTCGATGATTTTTCACCGCTAAAATAACATTTTAAACTTGGAAAGTTAGCGAAAACTGTTAAATATCCATTTTAAAACACTTTACATTTTTTTAAAAAAATGACGCTACTGTAAAAATAATTAAACATGTAATTTTAAAATCCACGTAGAATATAAATAAATTTAAAACTGAGAACTAAGCAAATTTTGATTTTATTTTACATATAAAATCATGGTGTTTGAATATGGCAAAATATGTTATTCCTTGAAAGTGAAAACCCTAGCCACTATTATTTTCATTTAGGTATAAAATTATGGTGGGCAAAAAACAAAATGCTTTGCAATGAAAGACCAAACCAATTTTGTTTTTATACAGGTATAAAATCATGGGGCGGGGCAAAATATGTACCTTGCCCCCCACCAAAAATTGTGGGGGGACTGCCCCATCTGCCCCCCGGCTCCTACGCCCCTGGGGTTATTTCATTTGTAAATATGAAAATCAAAACTCTGGCTAAGTCCCTGTCAGCAGGCGACTCATGAAGCAATTAGATTGAAGTAAGTATATGGTGAAGAAGAAGAAGAAGCACACAACGTTTTTCTCTTCCAACTTTCTTTTCCTTTTTCTTCTGTTTTTAAAACCCAACCTCTGCTGCAGATACATTGTTTTGTCCAAAGAAGAGAAAGAAGGGGAAATTGGATGGGGAGATCACAACCTTTGAAACCCAGAAAAGGAAACAGAGAAAAAGAGTCCTACTTTGATTTGTGATTTTGCCGGAACTTGACAGGCAAGACTTAGTTTTGTAGTGGCCGCTCAAACATAAAAAGAACATGTTGCTATTGGAGCAGTCACACATACACACAAGAACTAATGAAGAAAGTAGAAGGGGGTCATCTATTGCTTCACAGTAGCCATTTTGATTTATAGTGAAGGGAAGTGACAGCACGAATAAGACATTTTTGGAAGAAAGCAGTTGGTGCACCAAGGTTGTTCTATTTGTTCTCCTTTCTATGCAAGGTCGTACCATACGTGATGGCTTCCTTTCACGTCTACTGTGAAAAATTAATAAAATGTGACGTTAGAAATGATTAATCAAGAGAATCAAAGGGAAATGGATAAAGAAAGAAGGGAAAAATCACTGTTTCATATTCATGATATTATTTCCAGTTACATCGTAATTATTCACAATATTTAACAAAGTAAATTAACATATTAGCTTCGTAATTAGTAAAGCTGCTTGAACAATCAAATAAAAACTATCAAAGTTTACATGATGTGTAAAGAAGAGAAAACGGAGTAAAATATTTTTATGTGACTAGAAAAGTACATGCTCTTGTAAGCAATAACCTCAAGTCCACCGTTACTCGAAGTGATTTAAAGTAACTTGAGCTTTCAGTTCATTCTTATAAGATATTTAAATCACTTACAACAGAAGTAAACGAATTTTTACAACTGATTTAGAAGGTAATATCCTAAATCCAGATCTAGTGATTACCATCCGAACACTATACAAAAATAGAAATAAAGGAGGTACTTCTAATATCTATTAGTAGCTACACTAAGGAGCTATAGCGAGAACTCATTCACTACATGAAACGTCTATGTTGTTAGCAAACCTCTTCTCTCAAAGGAATATTTGGAAGCCTTGGTGTCGCAATGGTTAGAGTGCTCATCTCTGGCGCTTGGCGTCGTCGGTTCAAACTCTCCTCGTGTCATGTGGACTTTGTGGTGGACAAACACCGTATTTCTAGGTTTTCTCGGGGTTGTCTCGTTTCCTTCCACTTTCTTCACTCCACAAATCATCCATCCGGCCTGAGTCAAAGTTGCCAAAGGTCTAAAAAATTCAATCCAAAGGAATATTTATATATACCGCATTCTTATGGTGTACGTTGAAATATAGCGGAACATTTTTTGGGGTAAAATCACCACTCAAAAAAATAGCCATGATTACCTAAAATTAGTCAGAGCGCCTGACATGTAACACTGCGAGAAAAGTATCCAGTGTCCTGATCGAGATTTGAGCCCGGGCTGTCTGATATGTAGTCAGACATGGTACCGCCCGAGCCACTGCGAATCGTATATAGTTTGGCTAGTAAATTTTAATCATAATTTTATTTTATTATTTTCTGCCTATTTCTGAACTTCAGTAGCAAAATTGTATGCTTGAAATAATTTTAAAAGTCTGTAATATATCAGTCTGCTTTTGTTCTTGTTGTTACTACCGCAGACTATTACGATGAGTATAGTAATTTGTTTTGTTATCCACGACAAAAATAGTACCTGGAACAAAAATAGTAGAGGTAACAGTGCCCAAATGATTTATTTGAAAAGTGTAATTGTTAACATTACATAAAATGTCTCCGTACCAAATATTTGGCTTCCCTCTACCAAATACTGAGTCTAAAGAATGGTTCTAGCTACACTGCTTGTTTAGCAAACAAGGAAGTAAACAGACTGATATATCATAATAGTTTGCAGTAATAAAAGCAAGAACCGACTCTCATATGACAGACTTTAAAAATCATTTACAAGCACACAACATGTTAATGGAGTTCAGAAGTAGGCAGAAAATAATAAATTAAAGTTATCATTAAATTTACTACACAGAACGTACACAAGTCGCCGTGGCTCAGGCGGTAGCGTGTCTGACTATGATTGGGCGATTCTGGTCCAAATCCGGGCCAGGACACTGGATACCTTTTTCGCAGTGTTCACGTGCCTGGAGGAGCTCTGACTAATTTTAGGTGATCATGACTACTTTTTTTTTTAGTAGTAATTAACAAAACAAACATCGCTGTATTTCAACAAAATAGTTGGTTTTCATTACTAAACTGTTCTTTCTGTGTAAATTAATCCTGTCTAACGATGCGTTCATGAACCACGGCGTTGCCCTATTTACATATATTCTAATTGTACCGGCTGGAAACGTAACTACAAGTTCTGAATAAATTAAGTTTAAAACATTAAATTTCACTGTAAGTGAGAACCGATACCTACTTCAAATGCTCAATTTGCGAAAGTCGCACTATTTCTAATAAAAAAAGAACGAACCATAGATTTCTTGTAATTATATTTGCACAATCAAATTAGTACTTTAATGCAAACATATTGAACATGATTTCAAGACTTCTAGGGTTCGTTCTCTGTTTTATTACATGAAATACAGTTTCTTCCATAAAAATAACTTTGATACAGTTATCTGCTTTTGAGAGAAACGTTCTTACTACTATCGCTACTACCACTACTACTACTACTTACTTATTACTATTGCTACTACTACTACTACTACTACTATTACTACTACTACTACTACTACTACTACTAGTAGTAGTAAGATATGACATAGTTACAGTAATAGATAATTTGAGACCAGCATTGGGACCTGATAATATGCCTCTCTACGCTCTTAAAGAAAGTAAAGATAGTCTGATTCCAGTTCTGGTAAATCCCTTCAAACTTCTGCGTTTGCCAATAGTTGAAAAGAAGCACTTATTGTACCTGTAGTGGAAAGTATTTTACTTGTATGGAAAAACGTTATATACGTATTACCTTTATTATTAGTATGTATAGTCAAGTTTTGAATTGATGTTTCATGACTACATCTAATTTAGTGTAAAGTGTAGAAGTCATGGGACACGGATTTGTAATAAATAAAACTACGCAAATTGCAAGGGGATATTTCAAATTCACTGAATACAAGCGGACAAATGACTGCAATTTATGTTGATTTAAAAAGCATTTGTGTGTGTCAACCACAAATTGTCGTTACAAAAATTGATAAATATTGCATTGTTTCAACCATTTGAAGAATAGTTTCTGAGCTTGTTAAATACAGATTATTAGGAGCATTTTGTTTTTCAAAAGTTGGCATACATAGTCTGTATTTATTCATTCATAATGATATTCTTTATTGGATCTGGTTTGGAACCTGTATTATAAACTACTTTCATAAATTATTATCGGAAACTCAAAATCAATTTGGTGTGGTTTTAAATGCTGTCAATTTGAAGGTATTTTATTTTTATTTTATTTTTATTATTATTATTATTATTATTATTATTAAGTTTCAGATGCAACTGGAGTTGCCATTTTAGGCAGAAACAAAATAACATTGCAACGAACTAAATAACATTACTATAAACTACTACTAAATAACATGAAATTAAATTTCAAACAACACATAACGCAGCAATATCGATATCAGTAACATGACGATTATAATACACAAAAGGAATAACTCAGATATTTGTATTTAGCTTTCGATGGAAAGTGTTTTCAGATCCGAAAATATCAATATTTGAATCAAGATTATTGTACATAATTACTAGTCTATGGAATAAGGAGCGCTGCAGTATACTTAGCCTGGCCGTGGTACAATGAAGGAGGTTATTATTTCTGGTTATTCGCAAGGGAGTAAAATTTAGATATCAACTCTCCAGTTCTAAGATTTCCGTTAAGTATCTTGTACAAGTGCATCAAAGATGCCAGCTTGCGACGAGAAGAGGGTACGTGGAGACCAAGAACGGATAATAACTCTGGTTTTCTTAAGCTACGTACTGATGGTATTCTTCTTTTGACTATAGCAAGAAAAAAGTTAAGAACAGAATCAATATGATATAGATTAGAAATACTATCCATGTTCCATATTGGGGAGCAATATTCAATTTTAGGGGAGATTAAGGTTTTGTAGAACATACTCAATGAATGAAGGTCTTTAATTTCTGTAAATCTATAGAGAAGACCAAGTAAGCGCATAGAACTGTTAGTTATAAAAGTCACGTGATCAGCAAACAGAAGTTTTTCGCCAAATACCACTCCAAGGTCCTTTTGAGAAGAAACTTTAGCAATAGGATTATCTTCAATGATATAGGCAGATGGGATTTGATCCCTCTTTAAAGAAATTGTAAGAAAAGAAGATTTTGAGGGATTTATTCTCAAGTTACACGCATCACACCAGTCCAAGAGGTCAGAGATGGAATTTTGGAGATCAGCAACATCCTGTAATGATCTGATTTCTCGAAATAATTTACAGTCGCCAGCATAAAGAAGAATTTTGGTTTTACATGACGAGAGATAAGATGGAAGATCGTCCATATATAGAAGGAAAGGGAGAGGGCCCAAAACACTACCTTGAGGTACACCACAGAGAACGGGAACAATATTAGAAGATGATTCAGGAAGAACAACACGTTGTTCGCGGCCAGTGAGATTATAGTCTCGCAATAATGAAAGGAAGCTACCATGGATATTGAATCGGTGAGTTAATTTATAAGAATATAAAGAATATAGAAGTTAACGTAATGTTCGATGTTCCCAAATTGTTGTCAACATATTCGTTCGAGGCAAGTAATAACAAGGTACCAAAAAATCATCAGAATGTCCAACAGTGTCATTCATACACAAGAAGATAAAATATGTAGTATCGTGGTACTGCGTGTAGGAGAAACTTTCCTTTTGAAAAATATGTTTCGTGAATAACTGCTGATCAAAAGAAAATTTTGAGCTATATCGTAATGTTCCGCTGTATTTCTGATATGCTTTATAGGTAGAACGAAAAGATATGCGAGATTGCGTTTTCTTTCAGAACCAGTTTTACTATAAAAAAATGTACATGTACGAATATGTTAATACAAAGACCGCCCGAACCGGGATTATAAGTGAGCTTACAATAAAACTTATGGACTTCTTCTTCTTTGGATTTTATGCCTCAGAGAAGTTGGGTGAAGTCCTGCATCTATTACCAATTACCTCTAAATTGTACGACTGAGTCTCTACTGTAACCCTAAAAAACCATCATGAAACATACCTGACATAGAAAATATCCTCGTTGAAGCCAAAAAAATGTGTGTGAAGAGTTGGTCCGTATATAGGCACTTAATATTTAACATCGCACTTCTTATACACCAAAAAAACTGTTCTCAGCACGGCGCACTTTTATATATGTTTTAAAAAAAACTATTTCAAACCTTGGTCACATTCACGACGTAATGTTCCGCTGTATATCTGATGTGCTTTGTAGGTAGAACGAAAGGATATGCGGGATTGTGTTTTCGCCCCCAGAATCAGTTTTACTAACAAAAAAATATGTACAAATACGACTTGTCTATGTTAATACAAAGACCGTCCCGAACCGGGATTATAAGTAAGTTTACAATAAGACTTATGGCCTTCTTCTTTGGGTTTTACGCCTCAGAGAACTAGGGTGAAGTCCTGCACCAGCCCGTTGCTAACTGTGTGCAGAAAGGAATAGGCACCAGTCCGTTGCAACTTTGTGCTTGAGAATGTATCAGTCCGTCGCAACTATGTACAGGTTTGTATTTTTATGGTGACACACCATCCCGTTGCTAACTGTGTGTGTTAGGTGAGGAAGGAAGCGTACCAGCCCGTTGCTAACTGTGTACGTAGGAAGGTGTTCCGACTGCATTGAAAGCTGTGAACGGTTTAGGAAGAGAGAGGGACGACCACCCAGACGAGGAGTGATCTTAGTTGCATAGATGTCTGGATATTTATAGGGTCCTTTTGGGGTGCGGTCCAGTAAGTCTCCCCTTCTGCTGTGCCAACCCCATCTAGCTGCGACTTCAACTACATTTTCGGCCCTTGATTGAACTGCTGCCGTTGTCTGCTTGATGTTTAGGATGGCTTGTGTCACTTACTATTTGTTTACGTTATGACATTTGTAGTACACATTTGCTTACACAGCGTAGTACACACATTTTACTATTTGCTTATATTTTGAGGCACGCGGATCGTCATATAACCCCCCCCTTGTTTGAAAAATTAGAGATAAAAATTAGAATTTTCGGGGGGCTATTTTTTTTAATGCTATTCACACATTATGTAAAAAAAATAAAGAACACTGTAAACACTAGGGCTTGGGATAATATAAAATATAATCACTACACTTCCTTTTAGGTGAAAAAATAAATCACTGTAAGGTACTGGCGGTGTTATCTCGTTGGGTACAAATAGCGCACTATTTCACTGGAGCAAGAAGAATCACTCTAAACGACGTCAGTTTCCTGATGACAGTGAAGCGTATTTGTTTGCACTGAGTTTGTTAATATTTATATACAAGCTCGCTAATAGTCTGTGGTGACAATTCACTGTCCGTATTATCGACCAATTTTATTTCTGCTGAGAACGAATGTTCAATGTTAGGCGTGTCATGTATGGTTTCACTATTAGTGCGTATGATTTTATCAAGTGCGAAATCATTGTTCGTGAAATGTTCACTGTTCGACTTGAAAGTATTATTAATTTGATAGAGTAGATATAAAAATAAAACTCTAAGAAGAATGACTAGCACGCCGATCACTATTATAGTCTCTAAAACAACAATTTCAGGATAGATAGAGGTCTTTTTACACTTGCGGCTTCTTCATACGATGATATACAAAACACAAAATAATATCCATGATCACAAAAAGTATCAACATCATAATGATTTATGCAATTGTTGACCAAGGTATTATTACGTGAATGGGAAGGTCAGAGAACTTGCTAGGTAATTCATTCTTTTCGTGATCCATGAGGATTTGTAAAGAAGTCATATTTTTGTAGAGTTTGTAAACTGAGCGTAAAATTTAAAGATAACTTCTCAGGTAAAGTAAAATATTCAATTTCTAATTCAGTAGTTTGCCTGGTCGGTAGATTCAGATTCTTTGAAATAATTTTAATTTTCTAGAGGTAGGATTAATTAGTAAAATAGTATATTCATGAACAAGCATTTTCAATGATAAATCTACAAGACCATGTCTGTCACGCAAGGGGTGGATTTAAGGGGACTTTTGGTATTTTCTTTAAAATGGACCAATTATCAACTGTGTCAAACCTTCTACTTCCTTCGAATTAGTTATGTCAAATTTTCTAAAATTCCTCGACTAATAAGAAACAATGCATTAAAGATCTTGATATCTGATTCAACAATAAATGGAATTCAATTAGAACACTTATGCAATAATAAAGGTAAACATTTACTTAAGAAAGAAACAGGCTCGAAAGCTTTACATCTGTGTTTAATTCACATTCGTACTTGAATCTCTGTCGCAAACTAACAAGGTCTGTATAAGCTTTGCGCTCATTGGTTTTATGCAGGAACAACTTGCTTTAGCACCTAAAAAGAAATTTGTGTTTGCTGGTCATTTACTTCTTGATATTCAGTTGTTGTTATTATATCTATAGGCCGCTGCTACTATCATATAGACTGAAAAATTTCTAACATTAAATAATCATTCAACAATGTTTATTCGCAGCTTGAACATTGACGTTAGTCATTACTTAATGATGCAATCTAATTTTGAATGTAGATATTTCAAACTTTTCATTGCACTGCTGTAATTGTTTGTTTTTATTTTATTTTAGTGTAATGTGGAATCATTTCAACAGCGATGGAGCACGAATAACAAGTTATGCCGAAGAATGGCATTCTAAAATTAACAAAAGAATACATCAGGAGTATCCCAGCATTTTACGTCGTATTTACATTGCTGAAAATTGATCAGTACAATAATGGTCTATTAATGTTTTTTGGAAGTCGGTAACAAGGCAACAGTATAAAAGTTAAAGTAAATACAAACGGTTAAAGCAGAGAACTAACATTTTAAAGGATAGGTTAAATTCTGGAGCTACAAGCTTAGTAAATTACGTTGATCTTATTCCTTGTATTTCGAAAATTGAGCATTTTACCGAAAAGCACATATCCAAAATTTCCCTTTGACTTCTCAGTTGCCAAAATGAAATAGGCGAAAGTGGTGAAATAACAGTATGGTAATGATCTTCACAATTATCGCCCAATTCCCATAATATCTGCGCCAGTCAAGGTATTTGAAAGTATTATACATGAACATATATATTCACAACTACGCTCAATTATTTCCCTTTTCCAACCTGGATTCTTTCACAAACAAATCTACTGTAACTAAAATTGTTGAATTCACTCACTTGTAGCTAGGCAAATTGATAATAAAGTTCAAGTAGACGTAATTTACACAGACTTTTCGAGAGCCTTTGATGTCATTAATCATGACCTCCTACTAACCAAGCTTGTAACATTCAACTTTTCAGAAAAACTTCGTCAGTTAATAG
>JAGDQP010067955.1:0-11086 GCA_022664845.1 Lepisma saccharinum
AAGTGATTTCTGTCATTTGTTTGAGATTTTCATTGGGTTATCAGTGTGGCAAGCTCTTGCGAATTGTTAAAGAATGTGTATTTAGACGGAAACTTTAATAAATTTACACTAAAGTAGCAATATTTTAGTAAAAACAGCTGGCAACCCTACATCGGCGAAGTTTTGTGCGTCCCTTCTACTGTCAAACCCGATGCCTTTGAAAAGTCAAAAAGCTGTCGTGCAAGTTGTTTATCTTTCCATGCTCTACATATTCTGCTAATCTTGCATTAATCCGATGTCTTCTTTTCGGTGTTGAATTTTTAATGGCGAGCAATATTGTAAATGTGCTATTTACATTAGGTAGTCAGTATGAATATTTTTTTCTCGTTTGCAGTAATATATGGCTCGTGTCATTCAAATTGGGATATTTCTGTGCTAAAACAGATTAAGTAAACAAACAGTTTTCTGTAAACTCAATTTTATTTTTCAGTGAGGTTTCTTATTGACCTATTTTGGCGTCCCCTATGCAATTTGATGCTAGAGTATTGTGCCTGATGTCATTTTCCCTTACCAAACGGAGATTCAGAAAAATGATGGTGGACACCTGACACAGGCGGCGGGGAGTTGGAAGGAGCAGAATATCAGGGTTCTAAGTATATATAATTTCTCGTTTTAGTTCATGGAATCGACTGAAAAAATATCCTTGACCTAAAAAATGGAATACTTTTTTTCTTCCCTACTCTATACAGAAAGAGTATACATTACACCGTTTAGAGCCCAGAACTGGCAGCCATTTTGAAAAGATGGTGCTAGAAACAGGTTTTTTGCCTTCATCTCATAAACGATGACCTGCACAGAAATTTGCTGGAGTACAAAATTAAATATTGTTCATTTTAGTCACTGTTATTATTTTCTCCCTAGAACGAACGGTTACCAAGTTATCACTGCTTTGAATGTTGTAAATTTCCACTCTTAACAGGAATATATATATATATATATATATATATTTAATTTCAGGGTGAGGTAAAAGTCTGGGAATACCCTATCTATTTATTTCACACACTTGAGCCCGTAGCCTGAGAATCCCACCTTCCACCACTACTTATGTTTTATTTATAAACATGAGTACTATTCTTTATGAGTAGGTGTTCATGAAACATTATTTACCATCGTCACGGAAACATAAGCATGTTCCATTTTTCTGAATGACATCTATTTAAGAAAATTACAATTTCCACAGTTGTGGATGGGAATCGAAACCCTGGTTAGTCGGAAATGGCTATAGGAAGTCAGAGCAAATGATGGATATAGGTTATGGAAAGACGGGCTCCATGTCGGTCACATTGAAAACTGCCACTTTAAGTTTGTGTCTGGAATTTAAATGGAACATGGAGACATATCATGTGACATATCGTTTTAAGCAAGCTCGCTCCCAGAAATTCAAATGTGATGTCGTTTTTCACCTTCGTTAATTTTTTTATGTAATATGGACTATGAAGTCTGTGACTTGACGAAATGGTTTGCCGTTCTGTCATTGCAGGTGATTCGGCATAGCGATAACCCTTCACGAATGGATCGAGATTGTGCTGGTGAGTGGCTGTCGCACCACCAGTGTAATTGCAGCTGAGTTCAGCGCGTCTCATCCGCAGAGAAGAGACGGAGCACACGAAACGTATTTGATATATTGAAGACATTTGAGGAGAGAGGATCTGTGCACGAAAGAGGACTCAGTAGACGACCAAATGCCATAACCGACAAGAACATGGCAAGGGCACTTGAAGCACCATTGTGAGGAACCCCACACGCAGTATTGGCGATAGCAGCTGTCCCTCAGGGGTGAGTATTACGGTTTCCTGATAAAAACAGGTAGCATCATATAATTTGCAAATACAAAAACATCTAAGTGAGGATTGCCCAGACAGTCAGTTACAATTAGCAGAATGGACTGCAGTCCGATGCAAGGAAGGTCCAATGTTTTATTTTGCATGTTCTTTAGTGATGAGGCGATAAACGGAATTAACCTTATGGGTCTTAAGTCAACCCATCATCAAGAAATATCAGTACAGCAGGTGGCGGGAGCAAGGTTATTGTATGTGGGGGATATGGGGCACATAAACTGGGGTAAGGTCATGTTGTGGTGCGCATCCATGGCAAGTTTACTGGTTAACAATACCTGGACATCCCTTGCGAGAACGTGTTCCTTTTACTGCTAAACCCTAAAGAGGATTTTCCTCCTTTCTCGCGGCCCCGCACTACTCTGCAGGCATGCAAATGGTTGGATCTCGAGATGTTAGTTCGGGACGGGCGTAAGCCATAGTGCTGTTACCGCCCATAAAATTCATTTTATCTCATCAAGATATTAGTTCAGTCAGCGCGGGCCCATCGAGTAGCTTCCTTGTTTACCTGTTCTCTGGAGCTATCTGAAAACATAAAGTATCGCGAAAAGTTCAAAGGCCTTCACCATCTCCAGCAATGGATCCAGAATAGATGAGTAACCGTTAAGCCCGATGTATTACGCAGGGTCTATAAGGATTGAAAAAACGTAGAATGTGACCGACATAAATATATCAAATAATGTAGGGAGCAGATTATTATATTTAAGGGTAAAAATGAAAGTTATTTCTTTTTTAAGTCAAGTCAAAATTACGGATCCTGTCTCCTAAATAAATCGGATCCTATCACGTAGGTGAGAAACGACTTCACCTTTTAATTTTTGGGAACCTGTTAGCCTAAAACGATATATCACATGATGCCCTTTCCATTTAAAATCCTAGAAACAAATCCAAGATGACCGCTTTCAAAATGGCGGAAATGGAGCCCGTCTTTATATCACCGATATGCAGCATTTGGTGTCATTCCCTATAGTCATTTTCGTCTTACAAGGATGTCCCCAGATGATACCCATGAATATCCTTTAGAATAAAAAGTACATGAGTGGATGTAATAGGTGTCCATTGTATAAAGGAGGTACATAACTTGTAAGTGCGTAAGTCCAGAAAGGTGCCTGCCACACGATATGGATGGAAAAGACAACATTTTAGAGCATAGTACATAGTAAAAAATAGCTGTGTTAGTTCAACACAATGCGGTGTCCCAGCGTGACTACCACTTTTCTGTGTTAAATCAACACAACACACGGTGTTGATTTCGGTACTGGGAGAAAAAAAGTTACAGCTGCAGCTAGATTTGAACATTGGGTGCTCAGTTAGAAGTCAAGCGTCTTACCGACTTCGCTAAATCGTCAGACAGAAAAAGTACTAAATTGAAACAATATAGAGGATAAAAAAATCTTGCTGAATCTCAAACACAAACAAAGTTACTCTCACGACTTATGCTATGGTTTAATCACGTTTACATTGGTCAATTAGGAAACACAGTCCCCATTTATTGAGAATATGTTCCATTTCTATGAAACCAAGCGCAGCATTTGACATGTTGTTACGATAAGAAAGCAGTAATGCTGCTGAATTGTTTGGCTGTCGCCACCTTGCTTGCTTTCATAGAAATAGAATCTCAATGAATGGGAATTCTGGTTCTCAATTGGCAAATAGGAAGTGATTAAACCATGGGATAAGTCGTGCAAATAACTTAGTTAGTTTTGGGGATTCATCAACATATATTTGAACGCATACACTGTTTAAATCTATAGTGTAGTCGTTTAATTCTAATGTTGTTCACTAAATACCGCTTGCATCTAGTGCATTTTCTGTCTGACGATTTAGTTAAGTCAGTAAGACGCTCGACTTCTAACTGAGAAACCCATGTTCAAGTCTTACTGCAGCCGTAAGTTTTTTCACAGTACCGAAATCAACACCGTGAGTTGTGTTGATTTAACACACAAAAGTGGTAGTCACGCTGGGACACCATATTGTGTTGAATTAACACAGCTACTTTTTTGCAGTGTCCCAGCATGACGACCATCTTGAAATCCACTGGCTTGAATTTAAGTTTAATATAAAATTTAAATTTTATAAGTGGTTAAATTTATACTGTATTTACTCAACCTCCTGGTTTAATTCATTTTATCACCTCACTAGTAGAAAAAGCGGATACCCATTGTGTTCTTGTACGTCCCAGCGTCATTGAAAAGAGTACATGACGCTGTAGAAAGTTTATACCTTTGCAGCATGAAATCGGCAATCTACGGAGAAAAATGTGAGACACATCATATCACTACAGCAACCACACTTCAGTAGTAGAGTTCCACTGTAATTGAAGATGTGATTCGGAAAAGGAACCAAGTCCATGAAATAATTTTTTTCGCACTGTGACAGAGTCGCATGCTTTACAGAGTTGCTAATATCTGTGTCGAAAAGACGGTCCCAAATCCTGCTGCTTACACATCAAAATGTATCATTAAAATCCATGTGATTTGGAAAGGGGCCCAATCCACGGAGTGGAGTCTTTCTTTAGATCACAATGCGTAAAAATCATTTCATGAACTTGGGCTCTTTGCCGAATTCCGTCTTCAATTTGTTACAGGCTGTTCCAAGAGATGTGTAATATATCTGTTTAACTTATAAGGAAACGATATGATCATCTTGTTCAAGGACCTTCTGGGAAGCATATTTCCTCTTATCATTGAGCAAACAAGATATAAAATGATTAATTATAAGGTGGGGAAGCTTGACCTCTAGTTGCTTTGCCTGAAACACCACATTCATCCCGATGTACCTATCTGTATTTTACAGGCAACTAAATCAATTAAATCTTGAAGATTAGTAAACATAGCGTAAATTTAATCACATCGTTTTCCCGGTGAAAATCTCGAACACATTGTTATGCAACTTCTAAAACATTCTATTAAAACTTTGGATAAAATCGAAGATGGCCGCCATGCTGGCAATTGCTCTAATATGTTACCCCTTTCTTCTATATCATATGTCAGGACATTTAATTGCTGTTTATCATTTCGTTTTTTAATAATATGGCTATTTTTGTACTGATGGACCACATGTTTGGACTTACGCATTAACGAATTCTGTGTGTGCATCCTGTATACACAGGACACCTATGATAGTCACTCACGTTCTTTTTAACCTAAGAGCTATGAATGAGTATCAATCACCAATTCCTGGATCCAGAGGATTGAGTCAGGAAGGTTTCCTTCTGAATTTAAATCGTTAATGTTGTATACCTGCTACTCCGAAAGATCTACTTTTTCAAAAAAAGAAATATTGTTTTATTATGTATCACATCTATATGAAAGTGAAATGAATTATGAAGAACGTCGTCTCGATTTGAATGAGTATTCTGTTATGTGTTTCAGAAATTCTCTCTCTTTTACGCAGAAATTATTTTCACATCATTTTTATCGTTTAATGAGTTTCTTCCGTGCCAAAAGGAACTGTGAACAGACCGTATGAAATATTTTATAGAATGGGAATTAAACCCGAGATCATCGAGAAAATTTTCCATTTAAATATATTCTTTAAGTTAGACCGGTCGGGCATACCATGATACGCGAATTGTTGGTAATCAAAGAATTATATATTCCAATTTCACATCATTGTTTTTTTTTACCATTTACGTTCCTAGTAAATTTATTCTTTCTTGGTTTAAGCCTTCTTTAACTCTGTATGTGGTGTATTGTCTCCATTGTTAATTTTTATAACACTACTTGAAAGTTGCAATGTCCTCCAAAAGAAAAACTGACAAAAGCGTGGATGACGATCATGGATGTCTATCGACAGAAAAGTATAATTTGAAGTGAGTAGTTTTTAGTGTTTGCAGCACTGATGAAGAAAAATTGAACGGCTGGATGCTCAATAGGTAGCTAATATTTTTGTAAAACATAATTTATACCAAATATACTCTTATAGAAGTAATATAGGAACCAAAATATACACATTTTCATATGTTTATATGTATTGTATTTTACATTTCAGAAGAAAAAATAATGCAATACTGTTAATCTTGTTTCATTACAGATACTGTTTCTTGCATCGAATTCTTCAATTTATTATTATTATTATTATTATTATTATTATTATTACTATTATTATTATAGTGAAATAGTATTTACGGCCAGTGGTCGAAGTGAGGCGGTATGCACCGGTATGCAATATCCGCTCTGGTTTTTGAAAGCTAAAAGCATACCGTCACTGAAACACGCGGTACGCATATTTTATATATTACTTTCTTTAATGTCTAGGCAAATATTAGGAAAACATACCGCATCTTGTTTTCTTCCACTTCGAACATTGACTTTACCTAAATATCACTGTTAATTACAAACGAATCAAAGGAGTTCAGATACTTACGGAGTTGTTCGTGAACCATAATCATTTATTAATGTTTCTATGCCTCCATCTTTTACTTGAGCAACACAACAAGATTCATTGCCAAAATCAATTCCTATCACTGACATAATTACAGATTCTTTGCAGCTTACAAATTGATCACACTTCACAAACAAACTAAGCAATGATGATTACTTCATGTAACCTTCAAAAGATAGCATGACAGAAATATGTTCAGTGGCTAAATCAATACAGTAGTAGGTTGTTGTTACCAGTCCAGCAAGCAGCGCTTTATGCGGACAATTACGGTATCCTGTCAATACAAAAACGGGGAAGTCCCTTTCAAGTTGTGTCAAGGCTGGAAGAATAATGTAAGACTGAAGTATTGAATGTGCGTGACTGTCATTATGTAACCAAGAGAGCTCAATTACTATTGATGTTCGTGAGAAGGTTTAGTTAGACGAAGGACAGACGGTGGAAAAAATAAATTCAAAATGCGGATTGAGGAAAGTTTAGTTTCTCGTGACAGATTTTCTCCTGTATATAAGTAAACGGAACGTTTAAATCACGAAAGTAAATACAAAACACACTAGATCTCTGCCATTCAGTGATTCCCATCGCGATTTTTGGATAGGCACTGTAGAGGCACGTTCATTCGATTTTTGTTGCATATCATACGGAATTTTCCTAATTTCTAGAAGATGAATGCCAATAGAGTTCCTAGATCAATCTCGTGGCCACTATTTTTCTTTCCTTGCCTTTGCAAGAGTGCTTGCCAAAGAACGTCATCCCTCGGATATGTTAAAGGCTGGCGTCCAAGAAACTTTTCCAGCCCTTAAATGTAAATTTTCGAAAGTCGTTGAGAGAACAGTTTTATTATAAAACAATTGAAAGGGTTAACAAACCAAACAAGGAGTAGTAAAACATTATTTAATCGAAAAGGTTAATTGGTGTAATTACATTGTTTTACATGATAGTTGCAGCCTCGTGACAGGTAAATAAGAATAACGAACAGTTATTCTGGATCATTTACTGTATATAAAAAAATGTCACATTCTTTTTGATCATGAAATATAAACAAAGTTATTTTTTACTTTTTAGTACGAATTATTTAAAAAAAAGTATATCTACAAAAAGTTTTTAAAATTATTTTTTCCAGTTATTTCGGTGTTCGGATCTATTTTTCAAGCTAATGTTTTGTGACCCAAATCCTAAAGTGTTCTGCAACTAGTCAAGCCCAATATTGTTGCAGGATAAAGAAATCCATGTAATGATATAGAAGTCCTTGTTAAAAACATATCGCTCGCTGTGCAAAATTGCATCAGGAAATGGGTTAAATTAAAGTTGCAAGATTTGAGGACACTACCAACCTAATGAACTAAAGAAAAGAAAAGAATGTAATAAAAGTGAATGTATGTTTATTTGTGCTCTAATCTACATGCGTGCATAGATTTCCACCAAATTTTGCATACGTGTTCCTTGGATTACGGAATAGAGTATAGGTATATTTTAATTCAACGGAAGTGACTTTTGACAACTAATTAAAGCGTTCTACTATATAACAATAATACTATTATTGGTAACAATGAAAAATATATTGTTTACAAGTTTAAAACAACGATGAAATTAATAAATAAATACTTTTAAAGAGTTTTATTTAAATTTAGATTAATTAATTGCTTTAACGTAAATTTTATGTAGAAAAATACGTAAGATATGGGTACGTATTTACTACTAATACTACTACTATTAATAATAGTAATAGTATTTAGTTGCAATAATAATAATAATAATTATTACTGTTGTTGTGGTTTTAGTACTAGTAGTAGCAGTAGTAGTATTAGTTGTTGTTGTTGTTGTACTAGTTGTTGTTGTAGTAGTACAAGTGTTAGTATTACCAACATATTTTATTCTTCCTGCTTCAACGGGCGGGCAAATCAGCTAGTCTGTGTAAATACTGAATGTATATACTCCTATGCATATTGGCTCTCTATATAAATCTACTTGCGTGCATCGATTTCAACCTAATTTTTCATACGTCCCACATAGCACATTATGTATAATATACGTATATCTGAAAAATGTATAGAGGGCTAGCTTATGTCTAAGGTCTAACTGTGATATCTACTGGACGTCTAATATATGTTTGAGAAAGATATTTACCAGTGACCTCTTTTCATGTGACTGGTAGATATCTAATATACGTATAATATATTGTGTTTCATATCTTGAAAACGCGTTTGTCTTTTGTTTACCCAAGGCTTACGGAATGCGTTTGTTCTTTGTTCACTTGACTACTAGCGCCAACTGTGCGCTGCTGTCGTTGTACAGTGACTCAGCTAGTGAGAAGGAAGATAATAACGGTCCATACTGGATTAGGAAGAAAATAATTTAAACAAGAGGACAATTTTGGAATCAGGTACGTACGTGAACATTTAGTTCAGTATTAAAATAACTTTTATTTCCTTCTTTCGCTAATGTTACCTGTGTGTGTGCTACTGTAGCACTTCTCTTGAATCTCGACAGAAACCGTTACTTTATGGTTGGAATATTTATATTTGCAGCACAATCTGCATCCCGGTCCGGCATTTGGTATTTCTTTAGTATATAATCGGATGATCTTTTCGCAGTTGAGTTAATTTGCTAGCCTAATATTGATCAGTAAATAACGGGACGATTTTGAATCGTTGCTATACACTGGAGACAAAAAGATATTCGCATGTATCTTTGATTAATGGCTATAGGTTAGGTTACAGTATGCTTTGTTTTAAGTAGGGCCAATATCATAACTTATTGTATTTTCCTTTCCTGGATATCGTGCATTCACCCACGCGGGCCAGTGTTCTAGAACCGTGTCCAACTCTTTTTCGTTGCAGCTATACAAAAATGTCTGCGAATACAAGGTGAATAAAATTCGCGGCTACATCTTAATCCACGAATTTTAATTAGATTTTATTTTCAGTGATGGCCTTTAAGCATCTATGGCTCGGGTCGGGATAGGATAGTGGAAATCATGTGGGAAGGGGTCGGGCAGGGCCTAATTTGAAGGTAACGTTTCTGATTTGCTTGAAGAAAAAAAACAACTGGAAAAGCTTCAGTCAGGATTGCTGGACGCTAATATCGAACCCGGACCTTTCGAATGCGAAACAATTAAATGTTCTACCGCACGATATTAATCCATGTAGAATTTTCATTAGGTGTGTAAGTTCCGGATAATTAATTAAGAAAAAGAAGTGACAAGTGAACCATGTATTATTATCACTATTACATGTAAAAAATAAGAAACGTTTGAGCTTTCATTAAAATTTGCTTATGTTTTTCCCTGCAGAATCAATGCTTGTTAATTTTCTCGACCAGTAAATATATGAGAGTTAAACTAGATGCCCTGAAACACGTAGGTAGAATCAGCTGATAACCCCAGAATAGTCAGTGTGCCATTCAATGCAATATTGAATGTCTGAACGTATAAGTTATGGGCCCATTATTAGGCTTGGTCAGATCCGGACTTTTTGGTATCCGGACTTCGGACTTCTAAAAAGTCCGAATCCGCGGACCATTTTGTCGGACTGTCCGAAATCGGACTCGGACAGTCCGAAATCGGACTTTTAGTTCGGACTCGGACTGTCCGAATCCGGACTTGGACTGTCCGAATCTGGACTCGTACTTTTTGTTCGGACTCGGACTATCCAAAATCGGACTCGGACTGTCCGAAATCGAACTCGGCCTTTCCGTTCGGACTCGGACTGTCCGAAATCGGACTCGGACCTGCGATTGAACTTACTCACTTAATTCCTAAATGCCATTATTAACTAATTTAATGACAATTATTATTACATATATATGTCACTAGCTGATTTGCCCGCTCGTTGAAGCGGGGGGAATAAAATGTGTTGGCAACAGTCATCGGGACTATCACCAATACTCACTTCCCCGTGGCGGACTGCGTCCCTAACTTCGAGAGTTTTGTGGGGATGAGCCCCCTTTATCGTAACCAGACTCTTCAGGGAACTGAGCCCGCATGGTCACTGCGGGATGCTCCCTCTAGAGAAGGTTTTCTCATTTGCCCGCTAGTTGGTGCGGTGTGAATAAAGTTAGCAACGGTAATCGGGACTGTAGCGAATGCTCTCTCCCCCGTGGCGGGCTGCGCCCTGAACTTGGGGATCATTTAGGACCGCCCCCTTTATCGTAACCAGACTCCCCGGGAGGCTTCACCCCCATGGTGCAGATTTGCCCCCATACCCCCCGACAGCCTGCCCCTCTTTGGGAAGTTTTGCCCCATTTATTGTAACCTACTCGTGATGGTACACATTCATACCAAATTTCTTTTCTCTAGTTTCAGTGTTTGAAACACGCGTTTTGGGGCGGCTATTTTAGATCAAGATGACGAATTTTCTTCTTATATTATCGTGACCTACCCGTGATGGTACACCTCCATACCAAGTTTTGTACCTCTAGCTCAAACGGTGTGGAAAATGTTTTTGAGCGCTCATTTTGAACCAAAAAAGATGGCGACTAATATGATAACTTCCCACACGGATTTAATATCTGATCATGTGCTAAAAATACTTCCAATCGGTCAAACCGTTTTGCCGTGATGCTCATGCAAACATAGTCACTTTTAATTTTATATACGTATAGAGATTGTTAAATTATGCATAGGCATATTACAAATTATGAAAATAAAATCTCATAAATGAATTGTTTTCACGCTTCAAAAAAGTGACAAAGCAGTGTTGATTTAGTGAGTTAGTCCGTACTATTGGTAAATAAGAGTAAGCTATTGATTTTAAGAGATCTCTGTGTGAAAGCTGGGGGAGAGAAGAACATTTATTTTATTTCTTTATTATACCCCCCCCAAAAAAAAA
>JAGDQP010067956.1:0-11086 GCA_022664845.1 Lepisma saccharinum
CTATTGTCTTTTTACTAGATGGACCCATTTTAACGTTGTTTTCTATAGTCAGAATCACTTTATGATAACTGAGAGCCAAGTGTGTTATAAAACTACTCTACATGCCACGAATCCAACATTTTTTAAAATGGCATAAATGGCTACTGAAACTTCATGGTGACGTGTATTAGAATGGCGTTTTTTCTGCAAGAATGTAGAGGCGACGTCTTCGCACTTACACACTGTAGTACTACATCTAAATCGCCAAGACTTTATGTTTACATTTACAGGAAAGAACTGACCAGAGACACGAGTCAGCTCAACTCGAACCAATTTCAGCACTAAATGAACGAGACATCTCTTCGAACCGAACAGTCGTAGCTCAGTTGGAAGCCGATCCGGGTGGTCGTGCGGGCTAGTGCGGTAGTCTAGCGACTCCAGGATCGCGGGTTCAAATCCCGCCTCGGGCATGGATGTGATTTTAACTGTGTTGTCAGTAGTTAGGTGAAACAGTATAGGTAAAATTGGAATTAGGGTTAACTGATTAAATTGAATAAGGAAATGGCCCGCTTAGGGCGAACTAAGTTTAAAAAAAAAAAAGTTGGTAGAGCGTTGGCTTCACATTTGAGAGATCCTGAGTTCGATCCCAGTCGACAGGCCATCGTGATAGGTTTCTCCAGTTTTTTTTTTTCTCAATCACATCAGACTAATACCACATACTAACTAGTCAGTATGCTCTTTTTAAGGGGCTGTAGTGAATGTTGGGTAATCTGTCACGCATAGACGAAGCAAGTCCTTTAAAATCAAAATACTCTTTTGTTTCTACCGAAAAATAAATTCCTTTGAAACAGTTTTGTACTCAATAAACAGTTAAGGATTGGGCTAAACTCTATAACAGAGGAGCAAATTCACTTGAGTTGGGTAATTTTGAATGACAAGTACTTGCCTAGACAAAAACAAAGAAGTCATGTGTGAGGCGGAAAACAGGTAAACTGGCGTCTTACCCCAAAAGTTGGTACATGCCCGCTACCTAAATGCATTGCATTAAATAATACTTTTTTCATTATTTTCGGTTTAGACACTCATTTCTTTGCAATTTTATTCTTGAATAGAATGTATTCATACAAGGACATTTGTAATTGCCATTCTACGTACGTGTTCAATAGAATTTGTATGTCATTTATGGCCTTTAGGCAACTATGGCTGAGACGAGAATAGGAGTGGGGGGAGGATGTGGGAAAGAAGTCCACCAGTGCATATTTTCGAAACACTATCCCAGCATTAACCTTGTGTAACTGAGTTTAACCTGGATATACCTCAAGTCGGGATGCCCGCCGCAGGGATCGAGCCCAGAATAGGAAGCCAATACTCTATACTAACTGAGCTACAGCTGCTCGGTGTATGTTTAATAGAATATATGCCATATGTTAAAGAGCTATAGAAAGTCGTTGCTGCTTTATATTGATGTATCATTCACTATCACATAAAGGAGAGAAATCTGCCCTTAGTCAAGGTGATGACATCATAACAAATATTTTCTGATGTGGTCGAAATACTTCCATACTTGTTCATGTACGTACTTAGATAATGAAAGATTGCCTTTTTAATTTCATTATAATGGTTTTATATCTTAATTATAACGTATTAGGCATCTTCCCTCAAAATGAGTGGACATCTTACACTAATGTGTGGAGTAAGATGCACATTTTGATAGGTCTGTTTAAAGAACCATTTATCCGTTGTGTATGCATGTATTCGTGTCAATAAGAGCATGAAAGTTTAATATACTGTATATTTGTGCAAAGTTTTGCCATTTTGTTTCTTTTAATTACTCCACAATGGCTCCTAAACCAAAATGTGTGGCATGTTCCCTCAATCCACTATAAATGAAGTTCAGACATGTTTAGAAGGAGAAGGGGATGCGAATAGGTTCTGTAATCGTGAGGGACTAAAATATAAATGATAGACATAGCCGCTAAATGTATGTGGTAATCCGGGTCTAATAAGTTCAATAAGTTATATTCTTTAATCTTTCTTTTCCTCTTTTCCCCTAAGTGCGTCTTCAAATACATACTTATATACACAAAGTTTGAAAACAATGTCTTAACAAATTTTGCTTTATCATCTGCTCCCTGTCTATGTAGTAGTTACCTCTTATAACTAATTGTATATTCGTGCTCTCCCCCATGTCCATAGTTCCTACACTTTCAACCAACATCACGGTGGCCGAGAGCTTAGCGCGCTCACTTTCTGTGTGCGTGTTCACGGGTTCAACTCACGTTGGAGTCCATTGAACGGAGTGGTTTGGTGCCTACTTAACCAAAAACTGATAATCCCGTCCTGAAAAGTTCACCTGCTCGTTTAGGACGTTAATAATAACTCAATCAGTCCAACACTTTCAATGCAAACAAGTTTCCTTTCCAACACAATGTAAACGGAACATCTACTCTACATCTTGGTTCTGCCATCGTGGTAGGACTGTGACCTCCTCTAGAACGGAGCTTCAACCCCCTACTTTGTCTAGCGGCTAGTATCGCAGACTTCAAATAGGCACTTGGGAGGCACGAGCATCCGAATCCAGCCTTCATACCTGATATTCGCCAGGGTTTTCCCAAGTGTTACCAGGCGAATAACATCTAGACTAAGCCCTGACTGCTACATCCGTTTCCCTTTCTCCGGAAGACGTCAGAATTGTGATGCGGTTTAGTCATAATATTCTATACAGCCCACTAAAGGAAATTAAATAATAATAATAATAATAAAACGAATTTTCATGCTCCTTCGTTTGCATATTCTCCACGTCTTTCTTCTCATTCTTCAATATTCTTGATCCCTGCTCGTTCCATGTGGGCTTTGTGATGGACATGGACAAACATGGGTTTTCTCGGGGTTCTTCCGTTTCCTCTCACTTTCTTTATTCTACCAATCATCTCATCATCATCCATACGGCCAGAGTCAAAGTTGCCTAAAGCCATTAAAATTAAATTCAAAATCAATATTCTTACAGCGCATCATTTGTCCTTTACCATGGCCTTTCTACTGCTCTTGCTTTCTGGTTTACTTACGTAAATTCTCTTCACACACACTCTATCGCTCTTTCCAAATGTTCTTGTAACCTTATTCTTCCTGTCCTCTTATTTACTATTTCAGCATCTGTATACAAGTTACGTGATTCTTTCTTTGACAACTCATTTGCTCCATACTTTTCGCCCATTAATGTTTTTTTTTTTTTTACTATTTCTTTTTCTGATTCGTGAGTGCGTTATCCCACCACTACATTATTGTCGCTTTCATTTTGTTTTTAATCTGCAATGTCTGCATATCCTCATTGATACGGATACGGGCGGGCATTTACCGCACAACGCATGAGTTTCTTTCTGGTTGACCTTGTGTCCCGCCTACACTGCAAAAAATAAAAAAATAAAAGTCTCTTTGTTGGTAAAAGACAGACAACGACAGGCTACAATCTGCATGAAAATTTACAGTCAAACGAAAACCTCGAAACTTTTCAGTGTCTAAGAATATTCAGGCAAGGGATTCAATCAAATTTCTAGACTGTTGATCAGATTTACATTTTGCATCTGATGCTCTTCATCTTTCTCTTTTTATCTTCTATTAGGACGAATGATAACGAAATCTGACGAATTTTTTGCTCTTTCGGAGAAGACTAAGATGCAAAATTCTGTTACTTATCATTTACTGATCGGGATTTTTTGTTTATTTACTAATCATTGTTATGCGAATACTACAGAATACGGTTCTGCCCTTAGAATGTACTGGCTGAAGGTATCATTAAATTTAGGCTACTCTGAGTAGTGGTCTCGCGGGAAGAACCAGAAGTGAACAAATGCTATAGTATTCAAGAAAAATTCCTTCTCATGTATGTTTCTCTGGTTTCTTATTGATAATTCTTGAATCGTTGCTGAATGTGTTACACCGTTTAGTTTTCTATTATACCTGCAGTCACGGAGAAAAGGTGTTTCGGGACGTAGGATTTATTTTTTTTGTCATTTATTAGCCACACGTTCAGCTATGCCTAAGCCATGGCATGTCTGATGAACTGCATGCTATGTTCCCGGAATACCCTTTTCCGTGGCTGTAGGAATATAAAAAGGAAAGTTAATTTTCTATTACTTCAAAGCTAGAACCAGTCAAGAATAGTGGATGAAGACAGTAATTGTCAAAGAAATGCATTTACAATGCTCACGTCTGACTGAATTAGTTCATATTAGCCTACACAACATTCATATAATAAGCGAGACAGGAACCATTACTTCGTAATAGATGTTATTCTTCCTACATTTATAGAAAGCAAATTATGATGTCAACGACACAGAACCTAGCACATTATACGGCAATAATTATAAGCAAGCACTCTAGAATGACGTTTTGTAGCATGACCAAACGGTAATGGCTGTTCCATTACATCCAGACAATTCACAATGTGAAATATCCGGGAGATTTATGTGCAATTTTACATTGTAAATAAAAACAGGAAAATTTTTATCCTTGCTGTTTATTCTTTATTTTTTATTTAAATCACATCTACAGGCAGACGGAAAGCTAAGCTGTCACATGGCTGAGGGATAATAATATCAGTTGGTGAAAGAAATAGCAGACAGAGCCTTTGTCTAGGTACCATACCGATATTCGCTTGATGACACTGAGGAAAAATCTGCGAAACCCTTTGACACGATCCTGCGTGCTTCCTCAGTGCCAATCCGTAGATTGCAACGGAAACTATAAGACTACGGGGTTGGTTTTGCTACTTCCTCTACCCGCATGGTCACTCCCAAACTGTTCAATCTGTAAATCTGCTCTTTCTTTCTTTCTTTCTTTCTGTCTTTCTTTCTTTCTTCGACACTGCGCTTTATGGAACAATGTAATATTCTTTTGTAGACAACCGTCCAGACACAGCTGTTATTTTGTATTGTTTACATCTAAAGATTCAACTTTCTCCAGCATTTCATTTCCGTTCTTGCCTTCACTTGAGCATTGTTGGATTAAAGTATATGGGGCCCTGGACTCTGTTAGAACCCCTGTTGCATATCCGTAGTAGTCGTAAGGGTAACTTATTTACTTTTAATGCTGTCCCTGAGCGAGAAGGGGTATGGGCTTCAGCCCTTATAGACTCCCCTTAATTCGGCTATGCACTTGAATTATAACTTTCGTCCTAATCGAGCCCAAAGCTTCTAAGAACGTGACCTTACATTAACGTGATATCCGAGCCACTTTCTGTTGATGGTAGTCAAGGAAGGACGGGTGCACAGACCAGTCCATGATGCCACTAGCCACTAAAGCGGCCTCCTCCAAATACTCTTGCCTCCGCGCTATCTAGATAACAGGACTTCACCACTACCTCTTTCTCCTACTATCATATCTTGCGAAATGCAATCTATTACTTCTACCATTTAATGATATACATTTTCTCGTCTTGTAATACAAAGAATGAAAGTTTATTCACATTGAATTTTCATGTATTTTGTTGTTGAAATAATATTTTTTTTTATTATTATTCCAGGGCTAATTGGCAACTCTCAGCTCGTTCAACCGAAGAAAATTTAAGCCCCCCTCCTTTTAGGACTATGATATACGTGTAAGTAGTATCAATCACAAACTTTTTAATTTTGTAAACGTTGTACTTTTTGTGTTTAATAACTTTGAGGAAATTCACCGGTACAAAGAGACTTGAATTATTATCATAACGTACTGTTTCTATATTAGTTGTCAGTAACTTAGAAAATACCGATGACTTCTTTTTTTTTTAAAAAAAAAAAAAAGCTCCTATGCATGTTCCATGTCAATTTAATTTAAAACAATTCTTTAAACGTATTTCATAAATTGTATATCTCAATATTCTTATATGCTTGGTTTTAAGTGACAAGCCCGTTATTTTACAATACAAATACTGTATATGTATGGTTAACATGGTCTCTAATCTAAAATAAACAAAAAATAGTGTAAATGAGGCGTCCATTTCCAAACGGGTCCTTGTCCAAGCGCTATAAATATTGGGAAATTGACAAGAACATTTGTTATATACTTCCTATTTTTTAAAGATACGGCAAATGTGATGCAGCTATAAATATCTTACAAAATTGGAGAAATATTAGTTTACCAATATTTTACCTTCTTGCAAAAGGATATTGGAAAAGATAAAAATATATACAACTTTGCCTGTTAATTATGATTCTGTCCTTCAATTTCTTACGATAATTACATGATTTTGGAGACGGTTTAGAATCCCAAATTCTTACTAATGTATTAGAAAATTATAAAATGAACTCAACAGTGTCAATATCTCAATTTCAGGCTTTTTTTTTTTTTTTTTTTTTTGGACAAGGACCCGTTTGGAAATGGACCCGTCAAATAATAATTAGTTATGTTCCAAAAAGTGCTTATTTGACTAGTATGGCTCACAGAATAAATTTGTAATAACATATCCACATTCTGCCATGATTCGAATCAAGGGCAGTAAACAGGGATAGACAAGTTTCGAAACGGATTTTTTATGTTGTTATCTTGCGACATTATCATATTTTATGTCGATATTTTTGTGATGTTATTTATAGGGTTCACTTTCGTGGTTTCATATCGTGGCTAATTTTGTGAAACACTGGGTTTTGCACAGCTACGGCATTTTACGAATAAGTACTGCTAACTAAACCAAATAATAATTTATTTCACCATTTTGATTTAAGATGGCGGTTATGTGAGTTCCATGTTATTTCAATTTTGCTTCGATATAAATTTTGAATATAATTTTCTTAAGGCTTTAGGCAACTTTAACTCATTTTGGATGGATGCTAATAAGACGATGGAGAATCCCGAGAAAACACACGAACGCGGTGTTTGCCCACCACAAAGCCCACATGGCATGAGCAGGGATCGATCCGACGATCACTAGCACCAGAAGTGAGCGCTCTACCATTTATTCACCGCGGCCCAGGTTTTAATATGACCTATAATGCATGAATAATGCATGTAATAAATGTATTTTCAAATAATTGGCCATCATGTTGATTGAATTGTTATTAACGTTCTTAAAGGATCTGATGTGGTTCTAAGGACGGGACCTACAGTTTTTGGTAAAATGGGCTCCGAACCACTCCGTTCAATGGAACCCGCCAGGAATTGAATCCGTGACCAAGCGCACAAAAAGCAAGCGCGCTAAGTCTCGAAAACCTCGAGTTCTTGGCTATCATGTATTTGATAATTAAGACGAAAATAAAATTCTACATTAAATTAAACACTTCTGTGTGGACTGCAATTCGATCAAAATTTAATTGTAAAGGAAGGAGTGGAACAATATTTTACCCTGCGGTGGCCAAGAGGTTAGCGTGCTAGTTCTCTATAAGCGTGGTCACAGACTCAATTTCCGACGTTGTCCATTGAACGGTGTGGTTAGGAGCCCACTTTAACTAAACTGGATGTCCTGTCCTTAGAAGCTCACCAGCCCGTTTAGGACGTTTCAGTCAATTGAATATTTCGATTCGCTATTTTGAGTTGAAGTGATGACAGACATCTGCAGAAACTTACAATTACTTTAATACATATTGTAAGATTTATTTGATGTCAATGAAATTGTCAACCAGATGAACATACAGACAGTTAGGTAGATATAGTCAGCTCTCGTGGTCTAGCTGTCAAATGCCGGATTGCGAATCTGCATTGGGAAGGCAAGAAGATTCGACTCCTACTGCTGACCATCCTGAATGTGGTTTACTTAAGTTTTTCTCAGTTTCACCAGGTAAATGCTGAGATAGTGCCTAGATCAAAGTCATGGCTGCTATTTCCCCCATTCTTACTCCGAATTAGTTCTCGCCGAATAATGTCATCCCTCCTACATGTGGCAGCTACTGCCATAAGTGTCATACTACACATTAACTATCCTATCCTATACCATCCTAACTAACTCTATGGCTTACAGAACTCGCAAACTCATCGTCACAGTAACAACGTTCGCTATAGGATTCTGTCCTGTGCAAGTCAAGCAAGTTTTCATCACCGACACCTACCTTTCGAGGATCTCTTCTTTGTCCTCCCAACAACGTTCTTTTAGTCTTCCCAAAGGTCTCTTTCCATTCCTTCCGGTTTTCCAACCTCAATGGTATATAATCTTCGTGTTTCCCCCATCCGAGCTATATGGCCTACCCATCTTAGTCGTCGCGATTTCATTATTCTTACAACATCGGGTCTGTGGAGTTCATTATGCAATTTTCTCCGGTCATCTCGTCCCGTTTCGGCTCGTATATTTTTCTTAATCCTACACATGGAAAATAATAAATTAAATTTAATAAGTTAGAAAGATATAGGGACAGGTAGGTAAAAGGCGATCTTACAAACCTTCTTTCCGTTCACAACGATTGCACAGTGCCTTCAGTTCATGTGGGATTAAATCTGTTACGAACGTGGTTTCATTGTTTGTTTTCTCATACTGATATTGATATATTTCTTGTTTTTGTTTACTTGATATTCTTCCCCATGTGGTTTGAGATACAGCAACATTGTTGTATCGTCGTTACACTGTAAAAAAAACTGTACCTTTGAATTGGGAGTACAAAATTCCAATTTTGTACTCCCAATATTTGAGAGTCAGTGGCGAACCCAGTGTAGGGTTTTGAGGGGCGGTTCTTTGCCCCACAGTTCTTGGAAGGTAACAAATTAATAGAAACGAAAACAAAAGTGAAATATGAAGCCCTGCGCCCCTCAATGATTCTCATAATTTGGGAGTACATTATACTACCTATTTTTCAGAGCCAGTAACGAACCCACAGATTCATATTTTACCTTCGGTTTTGCTTCTATTAACAGGGAAGAACTGGGAGGCAAAGAACCGCTCCTTTAAACCCAACCCTGGGTTCGCTACTGACTCAAAAATTGGGAGTACAAAATTGGAATTTTGTATTTCCAATTCACAAGTTGATCCTACAGTTTTTACAGTGTATGTTTCATCTAGAATATAAACTGAGTTGGGTATGTTGGTTAAACCCCATTTCAGTACTTTTAAACATAGTTCGTATTAGCATTAGCTGAAGAGTTGTTTTCTGAAAGATACCAATAAAAGCATAAAAGAAACAAATAGACCCAAGTATCTCTTAAGATTTTCAAGAAATCTAAGCGGTTGACAATTTTATGGACAAGGGTACAATTTCAGTACCATTAAAATTGGAAAAGAAGGACAATACACAAACGTTCTGTATGTTTTTCTTTTCCCTATTTTATTTTAAACAATTGCGTATTCCACGTTGTTCTTCAAGTAGTTTCCTGTGTGTCATTTAAACACTTGTCTAAAATTTGTCGAAGACACCTACGGACAATGACGCCGCCAGGATAAAGTGTCCCGAGTGTGCTGCAATATATATTTTTTCTATTCTATTTGAAAAAGTCGGGGCTGACATAAGCTTACGACATATGCATAAAAAAATGGATACTTATAAATCTGGGGCGCTATTGGGGAGGCTAAGGTACATTTTGGGGGGGCTTCAAAACCCCTAACTTCACTGCCTTTGGAACGTTGAAAGAAGCAACATAGTTGAATACTCAGGTTTTCTCTGCTTAATGAACTAATATAAACTAGAAATAAACCTCCTGTAATGTAACATGCGGGACCAATTTGACAGGGAAATATTTTTGACCAAAACAGCCAAAAATGTTCATGTGAGATGTCTAAAACTCGCAATGTTTCAACCCCGCATATCTTGCAACCTTAATTTAACTCATTTCCCGACTTCATACAATGATGAAATTTTGCACAGCGACGTACATCGGGTGACAATACAACATTCCATTGTTCCTTTCATATATTTGTATTAGTCATGCATAAATAGATCTTTTAAAAGTAATTTTCTTTAAAAAAATATTTTTTACTTTTTAGCATGAATTGTTTCATTAAAAAAAAAGAAAAACATGTTTTAAAAAGCCTTTTACTGTTTTTTTCTTCTACTTTCTATTTAAAGATACAGTGGCCTCAACATGGATTCCCAAATCGACCTTTTACAACAGTCAAACTGTTTATAATATTGGGGTGGGGGATATCCAAATCGTCACTTTGAACATTTTATTTCGTATATTATCTACAGTCTGCAACACCATATTCTGTGCTTCCCATATGATGTTCAACATCAGTAGCGAATAGCAAATATCGAATAAACCGACGTAGTTGTCAACACTGTCAATCCGATGACATCACATTTTAACTTCTAACACTACAAATTAACTTCTGAGAACATACTTTCACTTCTATGAACTGTGCAAACACTGCCGCCGAAATAAGCGAGGAACCGATCTCTCCATACGGTCTTAGTTTTCAAATTGCTGGCAAATGCCGAGAGGCAGACTGAAACCAATTTTAATCGAAAGTTCATATCGAAATATGTTTTAAAAAAATGTTCTCAGAAAGTACCCTCAGCCAACTTCCGTTATGACTTCATCAAAATGGCGGATAAAGGTTCTCATATGAAATTCTTTTCTTCGCCCTCAACAGAATTGAATGCACTCAAATGTCCACATAGCACATGAAATCTGATTATAAAACTCCATGGAATCTGTTGACACTAATTTTGTTACATTTACAAGCATATTGTGGGAGATATTCAGAAAAAAATAAAAAATACCTTCGCAAAAATTGATATATACAAGGGTGGTCGAAAAAAAACTAATCTTTCTATTTCGGGAGGCTATAGTGCGGAAAAATGGCCCATGTTGCTATGAAGAAAATGAAAATAAAGAAAATTGAAATCGAGTAAAAATCTTCCGATCGCGCATCGTCTTTGAAATTTAGGAAAATTCCGAAAATGGGTCATTTTTCGTTTTTTTTTTCTTCAAAAAAGCATTAAACATGCTTCGATGGAAGTGCTATAGATTTGGATGTAAATCAATTAGAACCTTCTTAACTCCTAAAATTAACTTTACTGTAACAGAATATGCTGAAGATAATTCATCGGGAAAAATGTGTAAAATTGGTGTCAGAAGTTCTGACACCAATTAGACACATTGTTTAACTGTCTGAGTCAGAAGCTTCAAGCAAAGTCTGCGGAGTTCAGACCAGAGACGGACACGTAAGAATATTTCTATTGTCAAGATCAGCAATTCCTAAGTTCTCTCA